>JAMJFZ010003445.1:3652500-3725000 GCA_026225945.1 Cricetomys ansorgei
CAGCATCATCTCTCTTGTATTTATTTCAGTTATGATAGAAAACAACTAAAAAAGCAGTAAGAGAGAATTAGATGACTCTATGGAGGTGTAGAAATTAAAGTTCCAAAGCTATGAAGTATGTTAAATTTCTTTATAATAAAACACTTAGGGAAGAAAGAATGCATAGTTTTATCTATAATATGATTACTAATTACATAAAAATTAAGTATGATTATGTATAGACTTGCATGGGAAAAAAGCTCCCCGAATTATGTGCAGCATACATTTGTGAAGGCATCCGCTGAAGCGTGCCTATGATGTTTGTGGAAGTCAGGAAGGTAGAGATGCAGAAAGCCTCCTCCAGACTTAGGACTCCTGGACCACAGAGGAAGGTGATGTCCAGGTACTACAGCACCCTAAAGCATCACTGGTTTCCATTAAAACCTTGTTTATGGAATTAAAATTAATTTTATGGAAATGGATTAAGCAGTCTTTTCATTAGTGTGCTCCTGGTCTAATTGAGTTTGGAGTGATTGGTGAAGTCATTCCTGCACTGTAGCTCTTAACCTCAGATCTGCTTCGGGTCTTTTGTTCCTAGACTGCTAGAAACAGCATGCAGATAAGAATTTTCAGACTTCCCCATGGCAGCTGGCAGTCGTACTTGCTTCCTAAAGATTCTAGAAAGGAAAGTTACTGTTTCACAGAAGTTACTCATGGCAATGAACCCAACACAAGAACCCTTCAACAGAAGTCAATAAAGGTGTCCCTGTGGGGAGCACCAAGATAAAGGTCTCCCTGGGAGACCAAACTGAAGGAAATGAGTTGGTGAATTCAGACTTCTTCCTTTTTAAGCAGAGGGATGCTCAGCTTAAATTTGTTTCATAGTAAAAGGTCTGGGAAAGAGGCACATGGTAGCTGTCTCTCCAGACTGACAGCCACACATTTGCTTAGACCTTTTAAATGTTCTTTGTATCAATGAACTCCAACACACACACACATGCACTCACACATGCGCAAACGTGCACACAGATTGGGGAGCTATGAAAACACAATGTCTCAAAGACCACTGACTTTATGGAGAGTAACTGTGGCACTCTAAAAGCTGCAGACTGTGGCAGTGAGGGCACACTTCCCGCAGCGGCTGCAGGTCAGTACTGGGATGCTGCTGCAGGCCCGTCTATCCGGAAAGTCACGGGGTTCCAACAATGCCCAAATTTGGATCCCCAACAGCTGTCCAGTGCTTCCTTAGTCTACAGGGCAGTCAAGGATGCATTTGGTCAACTTGGCTCATTTACCTTTTTCTTGTAGCATAGTTTCTTATAGTTTCTCTCTTAATTAACTCTATAACTATTTCATCCTATTTGGGATATCTGTTTCTTAAAGGAGATAAGTGTGTATGTATAGAAATGCACATAACTATTCTCATGTGTGTGTGTGTATATACGTGTGTGTGTGTGTGTGTGTGTGTGTGTGTGTGTGTGTGTAGTTGAGTTTTAACTTATCTTTTATGGTGAACATGAGCTATGCTAATATTTTTCCTATTATAAAAAAAAAATGCCAACCCAGCCCACTTTTCCAATTACTTTGCTATTAGCTATACCACAGTATATGTTGCCTTTTGGGAAAACATTCAAGAACTCAGAGCAATGCTGTACAGAGACTTCTTGCTGCATGTATAGAGTCCCTGGTAGAGTTTGAGTCTTTCTGTAAAGAGCCCAGCCTTCATGGGTGGGTGTAGAGAATGGTGAAGTGAGAACTAGCCTCTCCAGTGGAAGGTGAAGGATTGGACTAAAACCCGGAGCCTCTTCATGTTTCCCTTCCTGCATCACCCTGGTCTTGACACCACTGGCCTATACTCATCTAATGAGAGCTTCTGAGTGTGGAGGAAAGTAGATTCTGAATCTGAGAAGTTGTGGGAAGCTTCCAGGGGCTCACAGTCAATGGGAGGTTAAAGAGTCAGCTTTGGAAGGCCTATATTACCTTCCTGTAGGAGCTCTAACCAGGATCCTTGAGAGACAGAGACAGAGAGAGAGAGAGAGAGAGAGAGAGAGAGAGAGACAGAACCCAGTAAGTGGACTCTGAGGTAAATGGGCTCTAAGTATTTCCTGTTCTTGCCTTGGTTTCCTGAGAATCAGCTGCTCAGAGAGAGGCCAAGCCAGCTAAAGAGGCACCAAGATCAAGAAGCACTCACTGTCTTGGTAGTGGGAGAGCCCAGAATTTCACTCCTACTAACATGGAACTCAGCACTCAAGAAGAAAGTGCCTGGAACATTCTAGAAAGTATTGGGAAGAAATTAAAAAAAAAAAAGTGTTGGGTCACAAAATCTAATAGAAATAAGAACGCATATCCAGCACATACCCTTTTGCACTGGTCCTTTATCCTTGAGTTTGTAGGTAGTCAGACTGGCCACAACAATTGGATGATAAATAGTGAATGCCTAGGTGGAAAGAGCTTCCCTGAGTGGGGCAGTCCGATCATGACCTGGGGCCTGCTTGAACTAACAGCTCCCATTTCTATCCAAGAGCTTGGGATTCCTCCTGGCTGCCCAAAACCGAACTGTGGGACAAGGAAAACAGTGCAGTCCTTCGGCCTCTTTCCCAAGGCTTTTCACTTGCCTTCTGAAGCTGTGCAGTGGGGTTTGCCTGCCCCTCAGGAGGAGGCTTTGCGTCTGCTGGGATTCCGTTTAGCTGATTCTCAAATGTGACAGCACAGCACTCACAACAAAAGCAAAGGCAGAAGCCTTCAGCAACATGAGCTGTAGGTTTCAACCTGGAGTGTCCCTCAATCCCCATTAGCGTCCTTTTCCTAGCAAATGTTCTATTGTCTTCTTTTATTTTACTTAATGACCCTTGGCGCCTTATCTTCCTCAAGAATACTTTCACCATCCAACTCTTATTCTAAAGGAATTTGCTTTGAGCTGTTGTTAGCCACTGATGGAGGCAAGCACCTGCAGGGGCAAACTTCTGTATTAATTCCTTCAAAGTCTATTTTCCCCTATTTTTAGGTAAAACTTAATGTCACAAACTGAGCATGTACATGGGCATCCTGTCTATGAGTTTGATCTTTTGAACACGTGTTTTAGGACTGTGCACTAAGCACGTGTGTCTACTATCTTTCCTTCCTAAATTATGGACTTAAACCGGGCGTGATCAGGAATGACTACTTTACCAAGTGTGCTCAAGAAGGGGCCCACCCCTGTGTGAACATGCACGGGCCAACTTTGGCCCTGGGGGGGGCATTGCTTTGGAAACAACTCCCATGTTCTCCTTGCCTATGACAGGTAAGGAATCTCTCTCCACTCTGTATGTGTTGGCTCTGCCTAGTTTGTCTTTGCACTCACCAGCTTGTGAACTGACTCCATTCAGTGATGCTATCACCAATGCCTGGTTGTTCTGTATAAGCAAGGGTAAACGCTCTTAGTACATATTTATAGAATGAGATCCCTCATAGGATAATCTTACCTTTGCTGAAGAAAGCACAGATGTGCTCAAACACAAGCATTGCTTAGGAATAAAATTTAAATGCATGGCAATGAATTCCAGAAGAAGGGTATTAAGGTTTGTACTTGGGTAATCTATTGGTATTATCATTCCAGGTAAAGATGGCCCTGCAACAAGAAGGATTTGATCGTAAGAAGAGAGGATACAGGGACATCAATGAGATTGACATCAATATGAATGATCCTCTTTTTACAAAGCAATGGTATCTGGTAAGTTTTTCTATTATTTATAATGCCCCTCACTTTGAAAGATGATTTTCTGTTTCTTTGCCATTTGGCAAAATGATAAACAGCATCCAAGTCCATGAATGCCTCTATGCCCTCCAATGTGCTTGATTTTCTGTTACCCCTGTGCATCTTGCCTCCTAAGCTTCCGACAACAGCTGATCACTTTGCCCTTGATTCGGAGCAGGTACACTTGTATGTGAGTGGGGACTTGCAAACTACCTGAAAGTCAAAGCAAATATTTAGAAGTAATCCAGAGGTGTCGAGAGGCATGGCAAGGTGGGAGGGACATATTGAAGTCACAGCCACAAGAGCAAGAATCCAGTGTTTTCATGAGTAAGAGAGCTGAGAGATTATCAAAGACGGCATTTTAGCACTGCCTAAAACAACAGCAGCGAATCAGGATTCACTGCGCTGAAACCCAGGCTGTTTCATGGCGAGTACTTCCTGTCTCACCTGCAGTCCGGCGTGATCCACGTGGATAGATTTTTTGTTTAAAAGAAAATTGATAGGTGCAAGAGAGATGGCTCAGTGTTTAAGAGCACATTCTGTTCTCCCAAATGACCCAAGCTCAATTCCCAGCACCCATGTCAAGCAGCCCACACTGTCTGTGACTCCAGCTCCAGTGGATGCCACAACTCTGGCTTGTTAGGCATCTGTACTCATTTTCAAAAGCCCACGCACTTACATGTAATTAAAAATACTAAAAATAAATATTTTTAAAAGCTTCAGATGACTCCAAACCAATCCAAGCTGCAGAGCACATTAAAATAACTGATTTATAAATGTGAGCGATGGCTTATTTTACTTAGGATAAAAAGATGGTGAAAATTAAAAGATGAGAATTAAATGACATGGGCTGCTACATCACAGAGATGCGTCCCGATTTTCCTCCTGGGTCTTCAGTTTGGAGCTATGCCTTATGCTCTTGGACATAGAATTCTGAAAGCCTGAGTAATTGGATGACCATCTGCATGTTAATCAGGATAGGGTGGGATAGTTGCAATAACAAATAACTCCCAAATCACAGTAGCTTCTTAACATCAAAGCCTGGTTTTCCCTCTTGGTACATGAATGAGGATTCACAATCTCTGGGAAATTCTGGCAGACCAAACTCGATCTGAGCTCCACCCCAAATGCTTCCACAGCACCTCATTAAGAACAAAGGACAAACAATACACAGTTCTTGAAACATCTGCCTTGGTGTAACAAATAACACAGGAACCCACATTGTGTGGCCAGAACCAGTCACATGACCTTTCTAAATGGGAAAAGAAAAGAAAGGCAGAGATACAATCTTTAATGTGGGCCTGGAAGGAAAAGAGCAGTAATTTTTGTGACACATACTAAAAGACATTCCAATAATGTCTTAGTACTGCCAGAACACCTTCTAGTTACTGTGGGTCTTTGCCAGCGCAAACTCCAACTTCACCGTCTCTTCATAAGCCATCATTGAGAAAATCTGTACAGAGGCTAGTGAACATACTTTTTGTGGCTAATTCCTTCATCTTCCCTTTTTGAAAAAAAATGCTGGAGGGTCTGAAATAATGGCTCAGTCGACAAAGGACTTGTAAGCGTGAGAATCAGACTTTAATCCCAAGAACCCATATGAAAAACTTTTGCAAAGGTCCTTGTACATGGTAGCAGGCACTTGTATTCCCAGAACTGAAAGTCAGAGGTAGGAGGGCCCCTTGGGCTCACTGACTAGCCATCCCAGCCTATTTGGCAAGCTCTCAACTGTCCCAGAAAAACCAAAATGATCCTAATGGACAATACCCAAAGTTGACCCAAAGTTAGTCCCCACACACATGCACATACGCACAATTGTGCTGTGCATACACATGCATCTGTATAAAGACATGCATGAATACACACAGAAACTGAGGAGGACTTTATTTCTTCTATGTTAAAACCTACACTGAAGAATAGCCACCTACCTTGAATTTAGTTCAACAAGTATTTTTGAACAAGATTTGGTATAGTGGTACTAAAATTCTCAAGGCAAAAAGTTTCCTCCAAAAAGAAAAGTTATTGCCATTTAGTGAAGGATTTATTTATATTTATTTATATTCGGTAATAACCCAAGGTATTATTTGCTAAGTTCAAAATATGAGCTAAACAGAGCTTTGGAAGTAAACATTTCATTCCCTGTTTGGTGGATTTGTAGTGATGACTTCTCCAAGACCATTATATAAGATGCTCTTAATTTTCTATGTGGTGCCAGAAATTGAACCTAGGACTTCGTATGTGCTAGCAAACATTTTACCCCCGAACTATATGCCTATCCCTATAAAATGAGTTTAAAGATAGCAATCTAGTTATGAGACACGAGAGGATTAGAGCAGTTTTTAATCTTTATATACAACAGGAAAAAAAATCAGTTGTTTATGTGAGACAAATAGAAAAGGAAGCCTCTAAGGGGTGAAGCTGGGGCCCTCAAAGCATATTTCCTAAAGGGTGTGGCCTTTCCACTGGTCAGGCAGACCACATCTGGGAATCAAGCACCAGCATACATCACAGCACCAGACCAATCAGATTCTCTGCTTTGAATCCCTCTATCAGTTCAACACCGGGCAAGCTGACGGCACCCCTGGGCTAGACTTGAACGTGGCCGAAGCCTGGGAGCTGGGATACACAGGGAAAGGAGTGACCATTGGAATTATGGATGACGGTGAGTATCTCAACGGCTCTCACATCATTTGCAAGTGAGTGCCTTTCATGCCTCCAAACACAAAAGATTTTTGCTTAGTAGAGACTAGTCAGGCTGTTAAAAATTCAGATGCTGAAGCCGACAGCCATACCACACTTTGGCCAAATCCTTCCCTTCATTCAGATCAGTGATCTGGATACTTGGTGATGCTCTCAACAAGTATTGCTTGAATTGATAAACAAGAAACTGAAGAAACAAGTCTGCCATTGCCTTGCTTTTCTTACTGATCAGATTCCTACAGCTTACCTGAAATGTCTTCTAAACCCATGTGTATGTGCCTTCTGTTTCTCCAGATCCACACTGCCCAGTGTTGTAGCTGCTTACTAAGCATGGTTACTCAAAGTTAATTAATTAAACCTAACTGCAATTCAAAATTAAATTCTTCACAACAGCTCCATTGCACATTTTGGTGTTTTGCTTTTCCACGCTACAGGGACTCAAACCCAAGGTCCTGCACCCATGCTAGCTAATTGCTCTATCTCTAAAGCTATATTCACAGATTTCTGGTTTTAGGTAACCACATGGGCTATTTCAACTGATGAAATCAAAAATCTATTTCAATAATCACAGAAAATTCTATCTGAGAGTGTGGCTCTGGGTCCATGACAAGATTGGGGTTTAGAAATTTTGAGCTTTAATGCTACTTTCAGAGTGAGCTCCTATCAGGCAGTCTTTGGTGGCAGTGATATCATTGACAGCCCAGTATGCTACTCTGATATACAGGCTAGAGGTTTAACAGAATTCTGTGAATTAGTGTTTTTCTCACTGTATGTGGCCTTGCCTCAGATGGGATGAGATCCTGAAGCAACAGCACCCTGAGGTCGTTTTGCTGGGATATCCCTCTGCGCTTGGTCAGCTCGCTAGGTTTCCCGCAAAAAAAGTCCCACTGTGCATTATCCATTTAATTACCTACAAAGCCTACACAGAGATGAAACAATGGAGTCTCTCCCTTCAGAACATCCTCAAAGAACACTGTTGTCTAAAACCAAGCCTTTGAAGCAGAGTTGATGGAGAAAACAAGGGAAGCCAGTGTGCTCCAAATCTGTTCTGCCTTTGTGGGAGCTCATTAAACAACAACACGAGACAATGGCTCCCTGAGCCTCTGATGTATGAGATGTTTTGAAGTGGAAGTAAAAGCCTACTCTGGTGCTGAGAGCTTTCCCTAGAAGAAAGGAGCTATGTGGACAGACGTCAGAGCTTACAAATGTTTTGTTGTTGTTGTGTTGTTGTTGTTTGTTTGTTTTGGTTTTGTTTTTATTTTTTGCTTCTGAACACTTTGGCATGGACTCCTTTCTAGAGCATCTGGGGGCCTGTTTGCCTAGAAAAGGAGGAATCTGAATTTGGAAGGAACTACCTAGGGTACACTGTGAGAGCCAATGGAACAGCTCATTGGAAGTCCTCTACTGCAATAGAGAGGCTACCGCCTTAAATGTGGCACAGACAGGCACACTGCCCTGATCAGCTTCCAACAGCACCACAGATGCCAGTTTCAGCTTTTGTCCATAGCCTCTTTGAATGATACTCAAGCCATGCCTTCCAATGATGACAAATGAGAAGGTACTTCACTGTTGTTGTCTTTCTCTCTCTTCCCTCCTCGGTACATGGCTAAGCTACTGGCAGACAGTTCAGCCCCCCGGAAGGAAAGCACAGAGCATGGGTCATCCAAGCAGGTCCCAGATGCCAAGGAGAACAAATCAGGAAGAGAGTGAATCAGACTCTCAGAAGAGGTTGTCAGAGGAGCATATTTCTCATTTATTAAAGTGAGGGTGGTTACATTTATAGGGTACAGGCGGGAGAGGGTCTTTGGTACCCAGGAATGGAAGCCATTGGTTAAGATAAGGATACTGGAGTAGCCCAGTTTGCATGTGGAGCTCAAGTCTAAGCGTCAAGGTCCTGGAAGTGCACCTTCTGCATAAGGTGTGGTCCCACAGGGAAAAGAAGGCACCTTACCAATAAATGGGCTCAGCCCTAGGCTTCTAGCTACTGTGCAGATAACACCAACCAAGCCACATTCCTTTGCTAATGACCTTCTGTGAAGCAAGCAGTATTTAATATTTATCTGTGTCCTGACCGGAGCTAAGAAAAGTGGGGAGCAATCGAACTCTTACCGCTCTCAGGATGAGAAATCCAGGATTCAAGGCACCCTTGGATCCACTCTTAGCTTTAGGGCAGCCCCACACTTCACTCCAGCCCAGACTGAGAGGCAAATGTTTTAGAACGTCCCAGATGGGCTTCCTGTGTGTCTTAACTCTATAGGCTAGTGGTGCTTGCAAATCCTTCAGGTTGAACTCACTGTCACCCCGTAAAAATTCATGATTTCACTATTGTTTTGGTCAGGTCTACTACAGAACAAACCACCTAGGTGACTTCCTTTTTTAAGATTACTGTGTCTTACGGTTCTGTGAGATGATGGGCTCTTTTGGGTAGTTCTGCTGCTGTCACTAAAGGAAGACATGAATATGTGTTCCAGCAGGGAAGGCGGCTTGGTCAGGAAAGCACTTTTGTACAAGCATGAGGACTGAGTTCTAATCCCCAGCACCCAGGGAGAGACTGAGTGCAGCAGTGCACACCTGTTACCGCAGTGCTGGAGATGAGGGTCAGGCAGCAGAAAGCCAGATCCCTGCAGCTCGCTGGAAAGTCAGCTTGGGGTTCAGTGAGAGGCCCTGCAGAAGACACCTAACATCTACCTCTTGCCTCTACATGCATAAGTACACATGTGTACACAGAGAGAGAGAGAAAAAAAGAGAGAAAGAGAGAGAGAGAGAACACTAGTTCAGTATATTCCTCTTTAAGAGATAATCAAACACAAGAACATTAAAATGATGTCTACCAGGTTATTACTTTCATTTAAATCATTCTTTTATTGATACAAAAATGTCTTTCATCTTTCACAAGTCTATCAAAATATTTTCCTTCTCAGGCTCATCTGAAACCATTCTAACAACATTCTTTCTCTTAACCTAATTAAAGATTTGTTATAATTATAATGTATCTTATTGAAGTTTAATTTTCTCCTGGTCTCAGATTATCCGATTCTCTCATATTTCCCTTCACAGGGAAGAGATTAGCAATTCTCTTGAACAAAGTCCTCTCTCAGAACACAAAATTGTGTTTTTAAAATTGACTTGTAATTTAAAAGGCATGCTCTTTGTGTTATGGTGGGGGGTGGGGGTACAGTATTTAGATTACCATTTGTTACAAAGCTTTTTGATTAACAATGTCAAATGATTTCAATAAATGCATATAATTTCATTTCAACACAGATTTTAATATCAAGCCAATTTCTAAAACCATTTTCCACCTTCTGCTAATATTATCCAGTGATGTGATAGATTATTGTATTCGTTACTTTTCTGTTGTTATGATCAAACACCCGGACAAAATGCAAGATAGAGAAGAAAACATTTACTTTGGTTTACGGCCCTAGAGGGAGCACAGTATATCATGTCCGGGAAGGCATGACAGCAGGAGACACCCACCTGGCAGCCAGGAAGGTAACTGATCACATTTCATCCCCATCCAAGTAGCAGAGAGAGAGAGAATAGAAAGAAGGATGGTGATACGAACATTAAAGTCCACATTCAGTTATGTACTTCCTCCAGTGAGGCCCCACCCCCTAAATGTTCCACAATCTCCCCATATAGCACTACTATCTGGGATCAAGAGTCCCCATATATACACATATGGGGGTAATTTTATATTCAAACCACAGATATCTATACCTGGACACATTGCCTTAAAACCATCTCGTAGTACAATGTACATTTAGTCCAAGTTCAAAACTCCTGTAGTCTTTAACAGCCACAACACTGTTCAAATTCCCAAAGTCTCTTCTGAGACTCAAGGTAAACTTTTACTGTCACCCCCTGTAAAATCAAAATATAAATTCTATATTTCAGACATACAATGGGACAGAATATATATCCCCAATCCAAAAGGGAGAAACAGGGACATGTGCAGAAATATTGAGCAAGATCTAGACTGAAACCCAGCAAGATAAGCACCAAAACATGGAGCTCCACGTCTAACATCTGGGGCTTCAGAGCTTAGGTGGCTCCACCCTTCCAGTTCTGCTGCCTGACATAAGTATCTCTCTTTTAAGCTAGTTCTCCTCTCTGTATGTGACCTTCCTTAGCAGATGCCCCACACCTCTTGCATCTCCAACATCTTGGGGTCTCCATCACAACCCAGGCCTCATCTTCACAGCTTCACAGAATAGCTTCTCAGGCCTCCTCATAGGGACTTCAAGCTTAATACACATTGCCTAGCCATAGTAGCTCTCTGAAACCACAGAGAAAAAAATTATGATCCCCTCCCTACCCTCAGTCTTCCATCTTTTAGGCTACCAGAACCAGTACCACATGAAGAACACTACCAAGCTCTGCTTCCAGCTTGGGATGGAACCTAGATCCCTTGAACCACAGTTGTAACACTTCCATATTCTCAATGATACTGGTAAAATGTTTTCCTAGTTATTTGCTTTTTAGGGCCAGAAAACCCCTTAGTCTCTCTCCTTTCATGAGGTGGGTACTGCCCTCTGGGCACCTTTCCTGTTGTTTCAGGGTAGAGCAGAAGATTTTGTCAATGGCACTAAGCCCTTTGACAGCACAGTCTCTTTCAGCATATGCCTTGGCTGAAACCTTAAGCTTCCCAGTGCTCCTTTCTTCCCCATCATCCACATTTAATCAGTAACAACCATTCCACAGACTCAATGTTATTCTGTCTTGATGTTTCCTCTACCAGAGAAATTAGTCCATTATTTATTAATTCATCCCCATGCAAATTCTCAGGACAAAGGCAGAATACAGTCAAGTTCTTTGATGAAATGTCACATAAATGGCCTCTAACCCAGTAGCTATTAAAGTCCTTGTTCTCTCCTCTAAAACTTTATGATCTGGGTCTCTACTCTCCACAACACACTCAACACTTCAGTCTTCCAAACCCCTGCAAGAATGGCAGATTGAGCTCTGTGCACACCACTTAATAGCTTTTCTGGCCCTAAGTTCCAAATTCTTCCACACTCCTCAAAAACAAACCCCCCAAAAAAAACATAAACAGTCTATCACAGCAACAAATCCACTTCTCAGGTACCAAGTTTTTATTAGTTATTTTTGTTGCTGTAATAAAATGGTCTGAGGAAAAAAAATGAGTTGAGAAAAATGGGTTTATTTTGGCTTACAGTTCCACATGAAATTCAGTCCACTGTGGAAAAGAAGACATGGTCGGAGACGCATGAAGCCAGCCTGGTAGTCAGGAAACAGACTGGTAACATGTCACCTCACACAGGAGCAGAGAGAGAGAACAGGAAACGGGGCCGTGACATAAAACCTCACAGCCCACCTTCAGTGACATACTTCCGCCAGTGACACTCCACCTCCTCCTAAAGGTTCCATAACCTTGCCAAGCAGCACCACGAGCTGGGAACCAAGTATTCAAACATGAGCCTGGAGGGGACATTTTATAATCAAACCACAACAATGGTATTTCTAATGATGAAAACAGGAACTCATTGCATGTTTACTATAAGCCAAACACTTCCATGAATTGTTTCTAACCTTTAAAAGGTCTTTGCAAGGTAAACTTTAGGCCCCATTTCAAAGATTATTAAGTCAAAGCTTGGAGATATTACATTATTTGACAAAGTCCACACCAGTGGTCTGGCCCTTGAATAGAAACAGATCTGTTCGTCTCAACGCATGTGTTCGCCCCAGCTCTGTAGATCACTTTTCTCCTGTAAAGTTTTGTCAGGAGTGTTGAAAGGGAAGGCATCACGCCCACGAGTGACAAGTCACGAGCTGTCATTCTCACATCATTTGGTGATTCTCATCCCAGAAACTATTTGTGTGACCTGGAAAAAAGAAGATTTTCTTTTGGAATAGATGTATTCTAATTTAAGAAGTTTGGTTTGGTTTTGTTTTGTTTGTACCACAAAGCTGTAGAATGGCTAGAACAACCCAGTAACCCTGGCACAGCCTTGGTATATATAGGGCAAAGATGCCCGCAATGGGAGATGCTTAATGACGCTGTATCTTATAAGTCCGGCATCCCAGGCTACTTATTGAATGTATCCACTGCTAGGCCAAACACACCACATGCACTGGCTTCTTTGAGCCCCGCCCTCTTCTCACTTCCAATTGTTCTAGAAGGAAACAAGCACAGCGAGGCCAAACTGCCTGAAGTCACACTGTTGTAGAAGTTTATTTTTAGTTATGTATAAAATGATTGTTGTGTGCACTGTTAGGTAAGGGGCTGCCTAGGTCTTGGCGTTTTGTCTTGTCTGCAGGTGTTGGATTTCTGTGGGGGATGTTTGATTGCTCACGTGCTATCAGTAGAACACCTGAGGAGTTCCATATTAATAAAAACACCTGAGCTGAGATGCTCAGGGTTCCACTGTCCAGAATGGTGCTGGCCAGGATGGAGGTTCCCTCTGCTAAGATCTGGCAGGGTTTGCATGTATGAATAAGCCTCCATGTCTTCCTTGGTGAGCCACCAAGGCGGCGTACTATTGCATCATACCACTGGTTACTATGGTGGCTGGGAGTCAAACTCTGCTCTTTGACTTCAAACACCTCCACTCATAATCATGACCCTATGTAGTTGCAGGGCCTGTTCTATTGCTCTGTTTCTCCACTGGAAAAATACATGGGTACAGCATATGCTAAGAGTCTAAAATACTGCAGACCTGCATGAGAGCTTTTCAATTGCCCCTGGGTTTTTACAGTGAGTTCTGAGGTCAAAGTGTCTGGTGGATCTCAACACCATATATAGGCCATAATTCTACCCTAGGAATCAATCACTCTTGGGCACAGAACAAGCTCCAGCTCAAGAACAAACACAGAACTCCAGCTGAGAGAATCAAAGCCTATGGCTTTCCAGAAAGACACGTTCTGGAGAGACAAGCTTCAGCTCCCAGCTGGCAATGCCTCGCTAGAAACCGCTAGCTTCCTCCTAATGGCTTTTCTCGCCTGGCCTTGTGCTTCTTATTTCCATGCAGGAGTGGGCTCTCCTAATCCATGGTTTTCCGTGCCCTGTTAAATAATCATCACTTTTCCTCCCTGGGGCCAGCTTCATTTCAGAGGAGAAGCTAGCTGATGCTTTAGAAATGTCAGGATTTCTACAAATCTCTTTTACATCGCTGCTGCGATGAGCCGTCCATCTCACAGTCACTAAGCCCCTCACTGCTGACATTTATCCGGAAGCGTTCTCCGTGGGCCCAGAGCTCTAATTGGCTTCACTGCTCTGCCGTGTGTCTGGAGGCAGCTGTCTCTCCACCAAGAAAGTGATGCAGCCCTCCTACACACAGAAAGGAAAGGCAAGGCAGAGGGTTCAGGATAAGCACTCCTCTCCCTCACACCACCGCCGACTCCCACAAGTCTCCAGCACCAACCCTGGTGCTGGAGCATCCATTCCTGGGCAGCTTTCTTGGGGACACAGTAACGGGTATTAACCTTCCACCTCTGTTATCTCTTCACAGGAATTGACTATCTCCACCCAGACCTGGCCTACAACTATGTAAGTACACTCTGATTTTAAGGTGTGGTGAACATGTGCTTTTAAGCAACCTGCTGAGTCTAATTATCAGAAGCACACTCAAGTACATGCAATACACATGCATGCAGAGAATCAAGCATACACACACACAGAAACACATGCATGCGCAAATGCAGGAACGGTCACACACACACACATACAGGAGGCACGTGCGCATGCAAAATATTCACATGCACATAGAATCACATGCATGTACTCAAATGTGCACCCTTGTGTGCTTGTACACATTGAATTAGCCCATCTTGCTAGAGCCACTGCTAAGATGCGGGAGTTGGCAGCATGCCAAATGGGTGGCTTTTCAAGAAGAAAGAATAACAAGCTGAAATTTGAAGGAACAGATTGCCAAGGAAGTGGATAAAGGAAGAGGAGAGAGGAGAGCAGTGAGGCAAGGCTTGAATCAACGCCAGTTGCAGTCCTCAAGTGAAAGGGATAATCAAGCTATCTGGGTACTTGTTGGCCAAAACTGAAAACCAAACTCCAAAATCTGCATAACTCACAGTACAACCATTACTGTAAGATGAGTAAGAATAAATAGTAACTTTTTTGATAATTTTTGCTGTTCTAAACATTTCATTGAGCCTCGCCTATAGAAGCCCTTGACAAACAAGGGCTGCCAGCCGAGACTCACAGCACAACACTAGGTTAGGACCTCACACTCTGCTTTTGTACCCAGCAAGTCATATGCTGTTTTCCTGCTAAACCTACAAGTTCATTAACCGTAACTGATCTCTTCCTTCCACCCTTGGGAGATACAATACGCAAGCATTGGTGTGTTCACTTAAAGTTGCCCCAGCTGAGATACACCTTCCCCATAAACTCAAGATCTAAGTTTAGAAGACATGATCTTAGTGACTGAAGACTATCATTTAAAACAAGGGCTTAAATAAAAGAGATGGTTAATAAGCAAAGCTGTTCACGAGTCAGCATTCGGGTCCTTTGCCCTAGATGTGTCTATCTATACCGCATAAAAGTCAAGGGAGCTCCCCTGTGTTTTGTGCATGGGGTATTAGGAAACAGGACAATAACGTTTTTATTTGCTGTACAGGCCTTAGTAATCTAGAAGCATAAAGACAGAGCTGTAACTCTTCTCTAATACTAATAAAATATATAATACATATTAGTATATAATATATATTAGTGTTAGAGTAGTCTTATTGATAATATATATTAGTATTAGAGAGGATTTATATCTATGTGAATATTTGTGTATATACATTTATAGATATGTGTGTATATACATTTGTGTGTATATTGTGTGTGTATATATATAGAGATAGATAGATAGATAGATAGATAGATAGATAGATAGATAGATAGATATAGATACACATATATATATGAAATGAATCATGAGTCATCTAGTCACTGTGGCCTTCAAGGGAAATGACAGAAAAATAAACCAAGACTTTATTGCATGTGTATCATATAGTGTATAGTAACCCCTGGCTGTAGAGAGAACAGTCATGACTGCTTGTGCATGGCAGCCTGCCCCAGTGATCCCACGGGTCATATCTAGGGAGCCTTTCTCTAGTCCTGTCCCTGTGGCCACCTGCCCACCGTCGGCTCACATGTGTCTGGCTGTTCATTTACTTTCCTGAGATGACCTGAATTCCTGACCTTGGACAATTCCTCTATGCATCTCCTTTCTGTGTCCACCACAAATACAGAGCCCAGAGATGTCACTGAAGAGGAGACTGAAAAGAGCAAATGCTCCATTTTCTGCAGGGCTCTGGTATCCCAGGATCTTCCTTCTTGGAGGCATGTTTCCCTCAGGGATGCTCTCCTGCAGCCTAGAACTGTCTACACTCACAGAGGAACTGGTATTTCCCATAATTCCCTTCAGCTCCAGGGCTCAGGACATCCGAAGTAGCCATATATAGCTCTGCTCAATTTCCTACACTATTGTCTGCCTTGTCTCTTGGAGGACCACGAAGTGGGGTGGCTGCCTGTTGACTAAGGAGCTAATAGCACCTAGCCTCCCTGCTATGCACAGGTTCTAGCTCCACAAAAGCCTAGAACACCAAGAATAGCCTTCACACTATCCCTTTGTTCCATAGCCCCACCCCCATACCAGTGACATACTAAAAGGTGATTCTAATCCCATGGAGAAAACACTGTGGATCTCTGATAAGCTGCAAGCATGGTACTAGTGGGCAGTGCCATCCATCTGCCTAAACCCTCATCTGAATCTCGGGGCGTGCTGGCTGTGTTCGGACCAGCAATATCAGAAGCACCTGGAGATCCTGTGACCTATGAGCTCCAAGTTCTTTCCCCTTCATTCCTTTTCCAGAGATGTGGATATATGCATGTCCTCTTTAAAAAATTGGAAAGCCATAAAACATATTCAAAATCGGCCATAACGCTATCTACCTTAGTATCTGGGGCTATGTGTATTTTTTTTTCATAAAACTGAGTTCTGACAGCATATTGTATTCCCACATCTTCATATGTGATTAACATTTTTACACTTTGAAGTATATTCGTTACTTTGAGGGCTATTTGGCATTGGCTCATACTATAATTTAAGCATCGCAGTCCCTTACTGTTGGACAACTGGGTGTTTCAGTGGCTACATTAATCTAGGAGGAACATGACAGACAGCAGTATGCTTTCCAGTGAGGCTGCACAACCCCACTATTCAGCCTCTTTCAGGAGCTGAAAGAATTCTGGGGAAAAAATGTAAGAGGCATATTAACTATGTGTCCGATTATTTTAATGTGTACTATGGAATGAGATATTCTACATCTCCCATAATTTCTACCAAGCAAATTGCCACCAACGGGTGGCAACTGCAAAAGGTCGATTTCTAGTTTGCTCCAAAGGTGAGCTGTCTTGTGATTGAGGCTAGTAAGTACATAGGAGTGATGAGTCCTCCGTATCTGAAAATACGGAGCAGGGTTGCGGCCATTAGGCAAGGATGCTGAAGAGACACTACGTGTTAACCTAGATGATGTCTAATAAATGAGTAGAATTCTGTTTAAAGATTCACATCTTGATAATTTCCATCCGGAGCAAGGTCCGAACGCTTAACATTCATTAAAGCACCTGGAACCTTCCGAAGAATGAGTGCACACCTCCACTTGGCTATGAAGCTTCCTGCCTCTTTGGCATGGTGAGAAAGCTAAGCAACCAACTACCTCACTCTTAATTCCTCAGCAAAGAACCCAGAAGAGACCAGTTCTCTTAAGTCACGGTGTCTCTCTCAGTCGATGTAGAGTTGAGACAGAACCTAACAATAAAGTTTGTCCTCTTCGTCTTTGACTAAAACTTACATGAACATTAACTGTAAGCGGAGTCAACCTACTGAGGAGAGCAATGACGTCAGCGGACAATGACAGGCTCAAAAGCTGTGTGAGAAAAGAATTCGCACGGCCACATCTCCACATTACTAAGTGATTTCACGGCTTGGAGGTGATGAGTTCACCCAGTGCCCTTCTAGGAAAAGGTATTTTAGGGGGGTATTTGTTTGAGTTTTCCCAGAAACAGACCCTTGGGACAACAGTTTCAGCAAAAGTCATTTCTTGGTGCATGATGCCAGAAAGCAGAGCTGAAGAGGGGAAGTCACACGATGGGTAGTACATTATCAAACAAGAGACCACTGCAGGGAGCTGGAACTCAGCCCCACTAAGACAGTCTGACAGATGGTGCAGAATAAATACCAGAGTGCCAGAGCCATCTCACCTAGTACGGGACACCTAGGAACGCTGAGGATTCAACTCAAGTCCAGCAGTCATTATTTTAGGACTAGTCCCAGGGGATAGTTAGACTGTACCATTTCTGCCTCCCCAGCCTGGAGGACAGCGCCCATCTGCGTATAGACAGTGGGTGTTCACCAGGGGCATTCGAGCATCCGGCCAAAGAGAGAGGTGACAGAGCCTGCTACCAGTGCATGCTTGGAAATCTCCTAAAGGTTAAAATAGACAGAAATGTTCTATATTGTGGGAACAAAGCCCTCTTCCTCCTCCTTGCTAATTTATTTTCAATAAGAAGTGGAAATTCTACCCAAACTTGCTCAGCAAAATTTTCTTCATACCCAAACCAGGCAAAATGTTTCCCAAAGCAAAGTTCTTTTCATAGCTTGGTTATTCGGTATAGGAAAAGAGATCAGAGTGAGTGTGCTGTAGTTCAGGGTTCTTTCTGTTAGACTGAGAATTAAAATACTTTGAAAACTGAAAATCAATATATAAACTTAAATCTTTAGTGTTAATTTAATTCAACGAATCTACACTGAGCCTGTTGAGTGGAGAGCAAAGGATAATAACAGCCACTTCTGTGATTATTCTGTTGTTCAAAGGCTGGATTGAATCTCAGGGTCTGGTCCCATTTGTAAGTGCTCACTATTCCAAATAATTAAAATTCTCTTTTTTTTTCCTTCCCAGTCTCAATAACCATGAAATGAGTGCAGGCCAGGAGACTATTTTGGACCAAGGCAGAAAGCCTCATTTCCCTGCCATCCCTGTGTGGCAGTCTGAACAGTTTCCTTAGCTCAGAACAGTCACCATGTGTTAAGCCATGTGCAAGACACGGGGAAGAGATGCGGGTAAGGTCTGGGCACTGGCTGAGTAAGGCTGCGGGCAGGAGTGTCTCACAGCATGACTTAGGCGCAAGCCGAAGGGGAAGTGTAATTCCAGTCCTAGGGAATCCAATGCTCCCTTCTCCCCTTTACATACATGGTACGCAAACATATTTGCAGGCAAAACATTCATGCACCTGAAGAAATGAAAACATTCTTTTAATAAAAAAAAAATTAAACCACTAAACAATATACTACTGAGTGTCCGTGGTTTCCCCTTGAGAGCTTGAGGCTGGTGGGAGCTGCAGGTCATCGATACCACCAGGCATTATCAGAGAGGATCCCTCTACATATCACCAGCCCACTCCATCCTCCAAAAATACAAACGCCCAGTCATTGCATATTGCTTTACTCACTCAAAGTTGAAAATGTAAGTCAAACCCTCAAAAGCTGGGGACTATCTAAGAGATTTCTAGGCAATGCTAGTCGTTAGCCCGGTCATTTATTTTGGCATTCACTCATCCTTCCAACAATGCTATTTACCTACAATGTACGACCACGTCTCAGTTAGATCATGAATTCTCTGTGTGTATAGTTTTGCACGTGTTTGTGTCTCTCTTAATATTTAGCACTGTGGTTAGAAGGCATTTAGTAAATAGTTACACAGTGCTGAACATTGACTCATCAGCACTATTGTGAATGAAACCAAGAGCTAAATCAAAGCTCCCAATCACCTCATAGGGGAATGTGACCCTTGGATTCCCTGTAGGGCAATGGTTCTCAACCTTCCTAATACTGCGACCCTTTAGTACAATTCCTCATGTTGTTCCTTCATAACTATGATTTTGCTACTGCTATGAATCATAATGTATATATCTGATATGTAGATGGTCTTATGCAACCTCTGCAAAAGGGTCATTCGACCTCCCCCACAAACGGATCACAGGTTGAGAACCACCGCTGTGGTTCTCAAATAGAATGTCACAAATAGAGAACCATGGACCCTAACTGAGATCCTACAGGCAGGCCTTGAGAAAAGATTCTTAAGGTAGGTAATCCACACTCAGGTAGCCTCAAGCCATTTCTTTTCTATGGCAGCTATAACATTCTTCCCACCGTCCAGGGTGGCAAAAATATTATTAGCTGATTATATAATGTGGTTACCAGGTTTTGGGATGATGATTTAGGCTTTGTCTCAGTTCAAACATTGGGCCATTCTGGATTCTACAGTGTTGTTATTCAGGTGACAGAATTGCTTAAAAGAGAAAACAGGCCACCCCCAAGGATCTGCACTTCCTCTGTCTTCTGATGGGTCCTGACAGATCACTGTCTCTGAGAGGGAACCTGTGGAGAACTCTGAAGTCCTGCTAGTGCTGAGCGGAAAGGAAATGCGCCGGGCTTGGCAGCAGTGTGCACACCAGGGCTTCAAGTGGCACAGGCCTGCCCTGATGAAAGAGGCTGGAGACAGACACTGTCCTCAGCCCTGGTGACTCATATGTCATTCAGTATTGATCACATACATTGCTCCGGGCTTTTAGGCCTATTAATATTTAAATAAGTGCATTAATAATGCATGCAAATTTGGGCCTTAAATACCCTTTGTGTCTTATTGAAAGGGAGGTGTCCTTTTTTCAGTATTGTGTGTGTGTGTGTATGTGTGTGTGTGTGCGCACGTGCTGACCAGTTCATAGTGAACCTCATCTCCAGGAAGCCAGGTTGAATAAATAGAACTGTCTGAATGATTCCTTGGATAGACCCTGGGACAAATGACTATAATCTTATTCAATTGGTGGATTAGAGGAAATGGCCCATTTTTATAAGAACATATTTGGTATGAAAGTGAAAATAATAAACCTAGTTTGATTAAATGGAGTTCCTTCCTTGGACTCTGTGCTTATAGCAGAATTATAACTGAAAGCAATGGGGAAAAAAATCTTGTTAATGAACTTTTACAAATTGCTCAGTGGACTAGACTTCGCTCCGCTGGACCCAGTCAGTTTTCAAGAGATTTGCGTGCTACTCTAGGATACTACTCTAAGGGCCAGGGTTGTAAAAATGTAGGGATAAAATATTCTTCCCTTCCCTTGGGTGGTTTCCATGTAGGTATAGAATTAGATTGCAATGTTCTTAATGTTCTCTTGGAAAACAAAACACCATCCACTTGAGAATGCAACGAAACCAACAAGACACTCAGACCAAAACGTAGAGTGGAGACACATTTAAACAGTAGCAACCTTCATGCTAGAGACAGACAGACTTGCTTTCTTGAGAGGGTATATGGCAACTTGCCTAGAAATCCTATCAGCGTGATTCCCGACACTTAGGTGATTTGACGATCATAAAGAGAGATCTGCTTGCACCCAAAAGTCTAGACTGAAAGTGACCCACAAAAATCACTCCCTTGTTCCAAAAGTCCCTAAAAGCCCCTGAAACAATTTCATTTCATACAATGAGTTTAAGTGACTTAAAACTAGGATGCCATCTTTCACTCATGAGAGACTCACCTGGAGATCTCATTCCCCAGGGAGATCATTAACAGATATTGTGTGTGTGTGTGTGTGTGTGTGTGTGTGTGTGTGTGTGTGTATCCAAGCACACATGGTATGTGTTAGTATACTAACTAATTTATAGAGACTTTCTCTATAAATAAATATTAAATTATGGAAGAATGGATAGATGGATGGATGGATGGATGGATGGATGGATGGATGGATGGAAGGACAGACATACAGATGGACAGATGGATGGAAATGGATGAACCATGAGAACCACAGTTCCACATTGCAACCCAGTGTCTGTTTTTCCCTTTAAAAATCTCTCAATAATTTTCCCTTAAAGACAGTGCATGGGTTATGCAGAATTCTAGAAAGATTCCCTTGTTTCCCTTCCTGGTGAAACACTCTCTAATTCCCCTCAAATCTTGGCAGGAGCTATAAATGTGACGTGATATCATTCCCACAATTAGCTTGCACTTCAAAATCAATTAAGATTCCTAATCAGTTAAATTTTAGATAGTCAAAGAGAAGATGTTCCCAAATGGGCCAGGTGAGCACTCTGACAGAAGAGCTGAAGGTCAGACAAGGAATAAGTCAAAAAGATTTTAAACACCGTGATTCACCTGTTGGCTTTGAAGATCCACCAACCATCGCAAAAAAAGATGATTGCCTACAATGTTCTTTATGCTGCAAGGTTATTATTTTGCCAACAGAACACGTGGAGGAGAAATAGTGACCTGTCTAGGAGTTGAGGCCATCAATCTTACCACCTTGAGCTACTGAATTCTGTCAACAGTCAGTAAACTTGGAGAGCACGCCCAGGTCTTAGATAAGGTTTCTGCTAGATTTCAGGCAGGGAAAAGAGCCCAGGTGACCCATGTCTAGAAACTTTGACACAATAATTTATAGTAGTTGGCAAGTTTGTGGTAATTTTCTATGTAGGAATAGAAATTAGTATACCCATCATTGTAGGGGAGATCAGAGCCTAAACTGATTTATCCTTTTATTTCTTGACAGTTTCATGTGTATACACTTGGGATCATATTCGAAATCCCCGTTGCCCTCTGAATTCCCCCTTCCTTTTCTTCTGCCCTTCTTCCCAACTAGCTTCCTAATGGCTACATCATTGTAGAAAATGGCATCCTATCCTCCATCAGGCATTAGCCCCCATTAGCTTCTCAGGAAGGGGGGGGCCCCATGGACACCCTCTCTGTTCTTGAGGAAAAGCTGAAGGGCCTTGCCGCGCAGGTGTCCTTAGCTGCTGTGTGCTCTTGGTTGCCACGGCTACGTCATCTCCAGACAGCAGCACTTCGCGACAGTCTTCCTGAGCCTCCTACTCCTAAATTGCTTCTGCCCTCTCTTCTGCAATGCTCCCTGACTTTGGAGGGTGTATATATAGATGTCCCACTTAAGGCTCAGTGCTTTATTGATCATCTATTCTCCACACTTGGACCAGATATGAGTCACCTCGTTAACTATCACCCTCTACAAAAAAAGGAGCTTCACTACTCCGGGTGGAAAGCTGCATCAGTCTGTGGGTATAAACCTAAATATTATAAATATCTAGAAGTCGGCTTGACAACATGCTCACTTGGGAAAACAACGGGATTGGATTCTTTCCTTAGGTTCGTGCTCTCCCGAGCCATAGGCTTTTGACCTGGTTGCCAGTCTCGGGGTGTTGTTCCCTCCCAGAGATCCATTTGTTATCATCAAAACAGTCAGGCCACCTTTGTGCCAGCGAGTATATCTTGCCCGGTGGATCAATATTGTGACACACATGGTCTATAGATGGTTGAGGTCATTGATGAATTTTCTCCCCCAGCAGCCAGCATAGCACCCTCCATGCCATGTACGGTAGCCAGCAGGAAGTGACTCCCCAGCTCAGTTCCACCTTGATTTCTCAGTGCCCTCTGACCTCAAGGTGAGCTGTTCTTGGTGAAGTTCGTACCATTTAGTTTTGGTGGACAACCAGGAACAATGCCAGCAGACTGTACTCTTCCAGAGGTGTCTGAGACACCTCTGAACCTGAACTGACTTAACTGATTTTCAAGTGAATGAAAACAAATCATGCTTCATACATGTTTTAATGTTTGCCTTGATCTGCCTTAATCTCAAAAACGTGTACTTTTTAAAAATGTTTTTCATTTATTATCTTTGTGAAGTTTGTTCCTTGACAATTTCATACATGTACATAGTGTGTTCTAATTGCTCCATGATCATCTTGTATGAGAGCAGGTGCCGTGTCTCTGTCTCCACATCCTCAAAAGCTCTGCACATGACTTGAAGCTTAGCAGCTGTACAATGACAATGTGTTTTCTACATGGCTGAATGGAGCCAAGAGACTTGATGGAGGAGAAAGGGTCTACCTAAAGCAAGGAAATGAAGGAAGGCAGGGAACAGCGTGGCTGTGTTGTCAACAGAATAAAGGTCTCAAGAATGTCCACATCTTGATCCCTGCCACCTGAGACTGTTGTGAGATTACATGGCAGATGGAAGGACACTTTGCCAGTGGACTTAAGGTTGACTCGAAACAGGGAGATTCTTCAACTGGTTAGTTTCTTATTGGTGAGGTGACCAAAATTTGACAGACACAATTAACGGAGGAAAGATTTATTTTGGTTCACATAATTGGAGAATTCTACTCATGGTCACTTGATCCCAAGAGTTCGAACAGAAGAACATCATGGCAGTGGAAACGTTAAGCAGAGAAGAACTCACTTCATGGGTGATAGATAGTACGACAGGAATAGAGAGTGGCCAGGCATCCCCAGATCTCACTCCCAGGGACCCACTTCCTCCAGCCAGGTCTCATCCCCTAAAGTTTCTACAACCTCTCGAAGTTCTGTTATCTGTGAGTCAAACATCCAACTCACGAGCCTGTGATGGGTGCTGCATCTGCCATCAACCATAACACCAGCTGTGCTGAATGCAACCATGCATGCTTTAAAAGCAAGAGATGATAGCGAACATTAGATTATAAAGAGGCACAAAGGTTAATGAAGAGGCAGAAGAGACTGAGAATATATGGACTCAACCCATTTTTCTGAACCTGGAGGTAGAAAAGCAGGTACAGAAGTGACCTCTGGAAATTGGAAATAGCCCTAAGTTGGCACCTGCAAAGGCACAGGTGCCTCAGCCTCACAAGGACCTGAACTCTACTAACAACCTAAACTAGCAAGAAACCAGGTTTTCCCTAGGGTCCCACTAAAGAGGCACAGCTCACCAGCACCTTGATTTTAGCCCATGAGATTCAGAGCCTGAAGAACTCTAAGATAATAGACCGGTGTTGTTTGTCCCTATGTAAGCTTCTATTAACTTGTTACAGCAACAATAGAAAAATGAAGACGGGCTGAGGAGATGGCTCAGTGGGACACCTGTTTGCCACATAGGCAATCTGCGTTCTGATCCCCAGAACCCATGTAAAAACTGGAAGCTGTAGTCTGAGCATCTGTAATCCAGCTCCCTTATCGAGAGGTTGGAAGCAGAGACAGGAGACTCCCTGGAAGCTTGCGGGCCATCTCTGCCTGCATGCACAGCAGTGAACAAGAGAGACCCTTTCTAAAACAAGGTAGAAAATGAGGACCAACACCAAGGGCTGCCTTCTGACGTCCACACTGATGCTGAGGCACACACACACACACACACACACACACACACATGCACTCACATGCACCAGGAAATGAGTACGGGCCATGTGAACTGGAGATGTGGTTTTCCTTGCACTGGAGGGAAACTGAACACACGAATCTCACCAGTGGTAGACAGTGGAGCATTACTACCTAATAACTACCCCAGCAGCTCAGGGGCCTGCCTGAGCCCCAATCTGTTCCACACAGAAATCCAGTAGATCTACGTCCTTGAGAGGCACAAGGAGCCAAATTGCATGGACACTGCAATAACCTATAGGACCAGAATCCACCCGATGGGCTTTCTCCAACCTTATTCTATTGATAGGCAGCGTCTGTGGCATTCCCATCTCTCAAAGCTGAAACTGCGTCTGACTAGGGTTGACTTGGTTTGACTTTAAAGATATTGGGGAAAATTGGTAGAGGAATGTTTTGCTTTTAAGGCTGAGTTCCAGGGCCAACCTTGAACTTTGGTCCTCCTGCCCCTACCTCCAGGGCACTTGTATTCTAAGGATGTATCACTGATGCATGGCTAGCAGAATCTTCATCTCTTTTCAAGGCCCTCAAGTTACATGGTTAAAACAAATGTCCTGCAAACACAGACAGATGGGCCTTGCTGTGCTGAGGTCAAGGTTGTAGTAAGTCAAGGATTTTCAAGGTATCCTAGCTTGGACTCTCACTCTACAAAGAGAGAAAATGATGCCTGGATGGTCAGTGAATTATCAGAGGTCAGGGTGCAGGTTAGAGCAAAGATCGTCTTGCAACTCAGATCTCCAGTGTGCCTCAGTGGCTGCAGGTACTCACTCACCCTTGCTTTGGACTGGCTTTCACTCTAATTCCAGCATTTGCTCTTTTTTTTGGAAGATTGCCTGAGGGATGTTGGAGCCTCCATTAGGCTGCAGTTATAGAGATCTGATGGCTAAGGACTTAGCATCCCCCTCTTGGCTGCCATTAAGCTCCGAATCCCCACATCTGGCTGAACAAACAAGAATATGTACATCTTCCAGCGCCCCCTTCAGGACCTTTTCTGAAATTACATCTAGACTTGGCTTGCTTCCCTGCCCTAACTTCTTAATCAATCCTCTCAGGGGCAGCTCCTGAGGAAATGGAGGATGCTGACCTTAGACTTGAGCAGTCTGGAGATTTGGGCAAAGCAAAAATTTCCATTCTATGTGGCCAGGCCAAAAAAAAAAAAGTCTCTGACGCAAAAATAAGCTAATAAGATTAGCTTCTCCACCACGGTAACCTTCGTAGTTCCCAACTTATAGGAAATTATTTTTCACAAAGAAAGAACCCTTAATTACTAACCAATAATGAAAACCCAAAGCCAAGTACAGGAAGCAAGGGCTGGGCTCTCAGCAGTGTCTTTAACATAATCCTGGGTATCATGGTGGGGGTCTGTGCTTTCCATGTAACCTGTGCAGAGCCTCTCCACAACACAGGCTCAGCTGTGGAGAAGAACAAGATGTGTTACAGTGTGTGGGAAATGTTTTCATTAAGCTATGGAAAGAGAGAGCTTATGTTTCATAGCGCTAACGCTGCCAAGGATTTAAATAAGGGTTTTGGTGTATGTCTATGACATTCAGAACGTTCAAGGACTGCCATTGAATTGCTGCAAGGGAGGAGGGGAAAAAAAGCACTGTTTAATGGTCCTCAATTCCTCCATCTTTAAAACAGTGAAGCTTGTCTTTCCCAAGATGACTATGGGTATCTTCAGAGTCAAAGGGAGAGAATAATTCTGCATATTGAAGATATGAATGTTGAGTTCTTGTTGATCTATCACAAAATACATAAGTAATTACTCCTGTAATCTCAATGCCAACACATTGTCCTGCAAACAACCAGAAACTAAAGAAAGCCACATCACCTCCCTGCTGAAGCCCACCTGATGGCTCTTGTGCCCTTAGAATTGCATCTTCCTCCTTCGCTGTGAGTCAAAAGATGACCTGACACCCACGGTTTTTTCAATCACTTTTCTGCCCCAACATCTGAGACATGTTCAGCTCTTCCCCAGGTTCCCTCCCCCATTACTAGGTCCATCTCCATTTAAGCACCACACCCTGTTTAGTCATTCCTAGTTCTTAACACAGTCTGTAAATATGTGTGTGACTTAGGGTGGGGGCATGCCTGTCCATTGGGGTAGCAGCCACCTTAGCTGTCAGATTCACCTCGTTATCCTCCACATAGCAGGTGGCTAGGGCTGAGTAAGCAGTTAATTAGTACTCAACGTACAGCTGGGGAATGAACGCTTTGCTTAAACACTCCTGTTCTTCAGCCTGCACATTTTCCTTTCTTCTAGCCGAATATGCTAATGGGACCCATAGGTTCATAGATTTGAATACTGGGTCCTCAGTTGATAGAAATGTTTGGGAAGGATTAGGAGGTGTGGCCTTGTTGAAGGAGGTGTGTCACTGGGGACAAGGTTTGAGACTTCAGTAGCCTCCCAGCCACCTGCCTACCTTCCCTCCTCTGTCAGGTACTCTGATCCCTGCATAAGCCCAGATTATACCCTTCCTTTTGTAGTCGCCTTAGTCATGGTCTCTCATCACAACAACAGTTACTAAGACACCATGCTTTCTCCCCACAGTTTCTCCTTTTGTTGTACTGATGGTAGGAATTATTCATTTATCCCTGGATCACCACCAGCATTTTACTATAAAAGAAAAACTGTTGTCTGCCCCACTCAGAATCATCCAATCAGGAAATGAATGTGTTCTCGTGTTTCCTGGCTACGACAAAACTGTTGTATTTCTTCGTAGACGAAAGCTGAGGAACAGAAGACCCATGTATGCAAGACTGTCTTGTCCAGCCCCAAAGAACACAAACGGAAGGAACTAGAGAATGGGAGTGGCTTTCTCATTGCTTTTAACTCCTTACATGCAATTAGCTACAGTTTGATTTCCAAGGCTTGCCTTCTCACACTGAAAATAACCAGAGTTTCTTCTATAGTAGGATCTATGGTAGGATCAGTTGTCAAAAGATTTGGGGGGGGGGGGGAATACACGTTTGGTCTTAGCACTAGTGCATTCTAGTGCAATTCACCATTGCATTAGAAGGGGATTTCCAAATATGGGAACTCAACAGAAACGGGGCATTCCGGTGTCCTCACTGTTAATATCAAATGCCATGCACCATATTTACAAATCCTTCCAAAGGAAAACAAACCTGCCTTGGAAACAATGTTTATAATCACAAGCATGGATGCCATCAGTTCCTCAGAGGGAGGCTTAAAATATCTATTTAAATGCAAATGAATCTTGTGATTCCAAATTAGACTCACCCCATTGTGTTGGAATTAATACAGAAAATAATTTTGGATGCTAAATTGCAAGCGATTAATATTGACACAACGAAAAAAATGTACGGTCTCACTTCAGTATTCGAGAGGAGAAGTCTTGTGCGTAGTGGCCAGTGTCCTCCGTGCACGGCAGTGTGGCATGTTAGTTGACTTTTGGGGAACACAACTGGCAGTGGGACATCCCAGGGCCCTGAAAGCTGTCCTTTGGGTCTAAAGAACTGTCAAAATAGCACTTAAAAATAAATTATTTCCTATTTACACAAGCATCAAGTACCACCATTAAACAGAGAATGGGAGACATTTTGTACTCCATAATCTAGCCTGGGGGTGATGAACTCCATCCGCACTCAGTCCACTGATTTTAAAAAACAACAATAAAATTATATTAGAAAGAGCTCATTTACTTCCGTTGTTTTTTAGAGGTGAGCATCAAACCCAGGGCCTTGCGCACACTAAGCAAGCACTCCACCACTGAACTATGCGACCGGCCTATTTACTTATTGGTGATGACTGCTTTCATGCCATAAAGGCACATTGTGGCAGAGACCATGGGACCTACAAAGCCTGAGATTTTTTGCTACTTTATTCTTTAAGAGAAGGTCTGCTGAAATCTGTTGATCTAACCAGTCATGGATCAAGAAGGCACAGGAACAGGCTTTATTGAAAACACAAGTCCAGACAGTGCAATGTGAGTCCAGTCATGGCTGAACCATTTTTTCAGCTCGGTGGCATCTGGTGAGATGTTACACATCTCAGAGACAGAACTCTCTCCTTTGTAAGCCTGGAGGATTGGACTGTTGTCTGTTGCAACTCAAGTCATACAAAACTCTCCCGCTTTCCAATAAAGTCCCTGATTAAGAAGAAGCAAAGTTTGGGTTGCTTCTGTTAGGAAATGATAGTCAAGTACTTTGAATCTAGTTAAATCTGCTCTTAGAGTGGCAAACAAGTCTTTGCACTCACCCTAGCAGTTAAGCAACTTCAAAAGTTTGGTGTTCGCATACCGTCATCATTTCAAGCTGGCACTGAGAGACAGAGGCATGGAGCAGCACTGTATTTAGGACTTGGCTCCAGGAAGCATGGGTAAAGGAGTAAAGGGATGAACAGGGAAGGTGGAGCTGCGCTGGGTAGCACCGGGGGTCTCACTGTGGGCGGCTGCAGTGCACTTCCACCCGACAACCCTAGGACTCAAGTCCAGATGGAAGCTGTGGACACTGGCACACCCACTCCCACCAGCCATCCATCAGTCAAGCAACAAGATGAAAGAGGAGCAGTGGCCTCTCCTCTGGGCTGCTGCAATCACAGGCAGATGGGGTTCCAGACACCCAGAGAAAATGCAGTCTCACCAAACGTTGAGTCAGTGTGCACTGAGACGCTAAAGGCAAGAGGTTCTGAACGGATGTCCAACAGCACCTGCCAAATTTACAAAAATCAACAGTCCCTAAATGCCCTGTCCACACACCCTTGTCAGTGAACCCTCCCAGTAATCACGTGTTTATTTTTTACGTAGGATATGTGTGTGCTATAGTAATCATTCACTGTGAGTATTATAAAAGAAAGTTAATCCTCAAAGATGGTGTAACATAAATATTTAAGAGATTAAAATGCACACCTCTGTTCATAAGAGCCTTCTTCACCAGATAGAAGACAAAGAATCAAAGAAAGAGTTGATAGACACGGGAACAGAAGAGTAAGATACAACATTACAGTGAAACACCACAGAGCATTGAGCGGGAAAGAACCCTGAGAGGCTACAGCATGGGTGAGCCTTGAGACATATCCTCAGTGAGATAAGCCAATAACAAAAGGGAGATGCTCTCTGGTCCCACTTACATGAGGTATCTGGAGTAGCCAAATGCATAAGAGTTGGGATGCGGAGCTGGGGAAGCCTGTATAGTAGGCTCACAGTTTCAGGATTGTGAAATCAAATGTTCTGGAGATGGCTTACACACCAGGATATTTTACATTTTCTTCCTCTCTTAATTTATGTGGATGAGTGTTTGGCCTGCTTGTGTATCTGTGCACCAAGTGCACGCAATGCCTGTGCAGTCCAGAAGAGGGCATCAGACCCCCTGAAACTTGAGTTACAAACAATTATAATCTTCCACTGGGTGCTGGGAATCGAACCGAGTTCCTCTGGAAGAGCAGCCAGTGTTCTCATCCACTGAACTATCTCTCCAGTCACAGAATGATGTATTTAAACACTACTGAACTCAGCACTGAAAATTATGAAGAAAGTAAATTATACATCATATTTTTACAATGAATTTAAATAAAGTAATTAAAATTTTTAAACAAATTCAAAAGAAATTCTAGTATTTTTCCCCACATCCTGATGGGTCATACCTTGCACTCACAGAACACTGTGTGGCCCTTTCCTCAATATATATAATCTGTAAGAAGAAAGTTTCTTTGCCAAAGAGGTATTCTAATTTAAATAAAAGGGGGAAATGAAGTAGTTAGTTACAAACCTTTTCCACTTTAGAAAAAAATCACCAGGTGGTGGTGGCACATGCCTTTAATCTCAGCACTCCAGAGACAGAAGAAGGCTTATCTCTGTGAGTTCAAGGCCTACCTGGTCTACAGAGTGAGCTCCAGGACAGCCAGAGTTACAACAGAGAAACCCTATCTCAAAAAAAAAAAAATCCTCAGGAACAATCAGCCTTAAGATTAGCTGTCAGAAGCAGCACCAATATCTCTAAATAGAGCAAATGAAGAAGTTGTCCAATACTATAGGTCACATTAGGAACCTGTCAGCCAGGCCTGAAGAGATGCTGAAGGGGTATCCTCAATGGGAAGCAGACTCAGAGTGAGCAATGCACTGAATGCCTCCCTCAGCATAGTAGGACCTAGGCTGGTCCATGGAGAGCTCTGAGTAGCATCTATGACCTTAATCAGAAAGCGCGAAGCACCGATCTGGAAACTAATTGGATACTAGAATCTTCCACACATCATGGAGTGTTGGATATTACAGAGATCTGGATGGGAACATATTTAGCAACAGTGACATTGATGTTGGATCCCAAGCAGGGACCCATATCTACTTGGGGCTCATTATAATCTGAGTGACAGCAGGCAGTTACTAAATCTCTTTTGATTATGATCATCAACCAAGTCACTTGGTGTATCTTTAATGGCTAATGAGGAATTGTACCAGAATTGAGGTTTTTCTAAACATGAAACCAAACCTGGATTTTGTAACCCACTGTGCTTCTATTTATTTAACCATTTTCACTTGATGTGCTATTTTACCTTAACAGATCATTTGAAAGCTAAGTGTATGTTACCTCCATAGTTGAAAACCTCACTTGCCAAATAAATAGGATGATAAAAATAGATGCCCTGCAGTCTGAAGTCTTGCCTGTGCAGTCCATGGTGGGTACAGCACATGCTATCCTGGCAAATGCTTAGTTGGAAGTGCAATAGCCAAAAAGATCGTGGAAGGACTAGCCAGGGTCAGAGCCATTGGTTCCCACACGCTGGTTGGTACTGGGAAAGAATGGAGGAGAAGCCGAGGGAGACCACTCAAGCGAGCAGCAAACGCATTGAACCTGAAGAAACAAATATTTCTTGGCACATGGAAAAGATGGCAACATCTGCTCAGGTTTGGGGATGCAGTGGCTTGAATAATAATGGCTCCCATAGGCTTATTTATTTGAATGCCTGGTCCCCAGTTGGTGGAACTCTTTGAGAAGGATTAGTGGTTTTGTAAGGGGAGGTATGTCACTGGGATTGCGCTTTGAGGTTTTGAAAGCCATTTGCCATTCCCAGTTATCTCTCTCTGCCTCATGGTTATTGTCTCTGCATGTGGTCTCTCAGCTACTGCTCAGCAGCAGTCTATCTGCCTGCTGCCATGCTCCCCCAATGATGGTCATGCACTCTAACCTTCTGGAACCTTGAGCCCCCTAAGTTTGCTTTGGTTACTATGTTTTGTCATGGAGATAGAAAAGCAAGTAAGACAAAGGAATTCTTAGACTTTGCAGCATCAGGGACCACAAGTAGAAAGAGACTTGTCTTCTGGACCCAACTTGTGGGGACTTGTTTATCTCCTGTATCTACAATTTAAGGAGGGATGGGGACTAGACTAAGTAAGGACTCAGGACAAGCTTCACTGCTGATGAAAGCCTCCTATTATCTTTCCTCCAAAGCCAAACATCTGCTGGCATACCTCAGAGTCGATATTTAAGATAGCCAAACTGCCTGCTACTTCAAACCTCCATAGTGCAAATAAATGCCCATGCTGTAGTGTCCTCCATGGAAAAACCTTAGCAGCTTCCTAGCAACTCAAACACACACTTAGCACACAGTCATCAAAATACACAGCTCCCAAAGACACACTCAGCAATAACAGAAATACACTCATAGGAAGAAGCCATCCACACAACAGCTGTATTTGTATTAACAAAAAGGAATGTCCATTGGGAAGTGAATAGGTAAATAGAGCTGTGATAAGTTCATACACTAACTACTATCTCACAGCAAAATAAAGACTAATGCGAACAACAGAATAGGCAAATGGCAAAGCGTCATAATTAGCTAAAGAAGGCAAACCCCAAAGAAACACACACATACTTGCTGCCGTTTACAACTTGTTCTAAAACGGGACTAGACACTGTAGGGATCAACATCCCAGTTGCCTGAGACATCTAGAAATGGACCAAAAGTGCATCATGTGGTGAGCAGATTTTTCAAGGTGATGAAAGTCTTGATTGGCTATGATTGCATGAATGCATCTACTTCCTATGCATCAAGCTGCCCCTTCAGGTCATACACTTTACTATGTATAATCTATACCTACAGGAAAGTGATTTCCAAAGTAATTATTAGTAATGGAGCCACTTCAGAAATCAGTTGCTACTGAAAACACCCTGTGAACGTGCTAAGAACAGAAGAGAGAGACTGCTCCTGCCGCAGGAACCTCAAGTCTCAGCTTTTCCACTGACTACCAGTGAGATGATGGCCCATCCCTGTCCCCAAATCACTATAAGCATAGACGTGAAGACTCTTAGCACCTCTGTAGCTAAACACACTGCCAATGTCTGAGCATCATTGCTGAAATTTTTAGGGAAGCATCCTTCTTGCTTTTCTTTTTTCCATATTTGCCTTTTAACATAGAATTTAATACTTGCTCATTGTGATTCAAACTAGACAAAGATCTGCAATTTCCCTCTTCTCTTCTTTACTTCTTCCTCCTCTACAAATCCCACTCACTTTCCAATTTGGGTGATGAGGCAGTTCTGTGTGAATCCTTCTAGATTTTTCTCCTTCTAAAACCAGAACCCTACAGTACATCATATCATCATGCAACCTCCACTTCTATTTAACAACACACTCTCGCCTGCAGTAGGGATACACTATAATTTATTTAACCAACCCATAATGATTGGCGTCTTGATTTTCCTCTAAAGCTTTACTGTTATAAATGACAGATCGACTGCATGCATTGAATAGAGGATCTTTGCATGCTTGTGTGACTATCCGGTTAGAATAAATTCCTGGAACTGAAATGGCTGGGTCAAAGAGTATATGCAATTTTAATTATGCAGTCATGCAGTTTTTACTGTGCAATTTTATTTTAATTACCTCCTCAAAATATTCTTCAGATATTTTGTAGTCATCTCAAGAGAGTCCTTTCCCATTTTGGTCTCAAAGAGAAGGAAAATAAAGTCAGGAGAAGCAGTAATATTGAGAAACTCTCTGGCCTCCTTGAAAAAGCGACGGAGCTAAGACAGGTGTGGTCTTATTTTCTGACTGCTGACTTGAAATCTCCACCATAACGAAAAACAAAACATAGGATTTTTTTTTAAAGCCTCTTAAATGGAGCTGAGAGGATGAGACATGAACATGTGCTAGTTAACAGATGTTTGTATCAATTGCTGTAATTAGCCAGGAATGAAGATGGATGGAGGGACCCTCCTCTGCCAGCCAGACTAACTTTAATGCTGGCTAATGAGCGACTGGTGAGGGCCAGAGACAAGAGCTGAGCTGGGAAACCCACATAGCTCTGAAAGCCAAAATGCGTGCTGCTTCTCAGAACCAGAGACTCCACCCTGCTCACAACACCGATCCTCCGGGAAATAGGACGCTTTCCAACTAAAGTTTGGCTAGAGCTCCAAGGATTTGCTTTCCTTAAATGGAGTTAAGGTCTTTCTCGGTCTGAGACACCCTGATCCAGGAATAAAGAGAAACTGTCTGTTCCCAGAGAGCACCCCTCACCCACTCCACCGTCAGCGATCGGAACAATTTTTTGGAAGTAGTTTTAAGAGAGAGAGTCTCCAAACTTACAGGACATTTTACTTTAAATTATATAAAGCCAGTCTGGTAGCCAATTATTATGTTTCAATTCATTTTCTATCTTATTTATGAAAGGCAAAATCTGGTTTGGGTGCACCATTCTGTGATTCTTTACAACATAAAATCATGTAAATACCACCACAACTTAAAAAAAGCACTGAATGTCCCTTTCAAGCCTCCCCACCCAAAAAAAAAAAAATACATATACGTATACATATACATCCTGATGCTCCCCTTCTAGTCAACCCCTTGCCCCATCACGGGCAACCACAGATCCATTTGCATCTTCTATAGTGTTGCCTGTTCTAGAATGTCATAAAGACTATTGTCCTTTTGGTACATTTGTGGTTATTCCGTGTGGTTGGGTGTATATGTCACTTTATCTCTTTCTTGCTGTTTGACAGTCCATTGTGTTCTGGGCCCTGATTTGCTTCTCCAGTCTCCATTCTGGGGCAGTTGGATGGCATCCAGCTTGCACAATTAGAAATCAAATCTTTTTGCTTTTGTAGGGAACTAGGATTTCTTATGGTAACCCAACAGCTACTCAGTCTTTAGAGAATGTCACCCTCCCTAGAGTGCATGGAGACCAGAAGAGTTTGATTTTCTAGAGATCAAGAAAGCTCTGAGGAAACCCATCTCACGTGCTCAGCCTTGGCGCCCACCCAACTGTTTCCAGGACGGGATAAGGAACTCAGGCTGCGTAGCCGGTGCTTTCAGTCAACGAGGCCAGCAAACCTTGCACTTTCCTCCACTGTGCCTGGTTGACCTGAGCCAAGAAGCTTCATTTTCTTCCCTGTTTCCCACCAATTCTACCTTAAACGTGTCCTAAATAGCTTAAACAAATAATTCTTGAGATTTTTAAACACAGAAATAAGCACAAATTAAATTATGGCTATTTTTCCATTTGACTTTTTGAAAATGTATGCGGTTTACACATTTGAACGTTAAATGTGCATTTATAATGTAAGATTATATTTCCGGATTTTATGACTTAAATGTGGGTTCGGGGAAAAGAACCAATGTGAGCTCACCCTTCAAAAGACCTGTATTAGGAAATGGGTCCTGAAGGGAAGGGCAGGCCTTTGGGTCTGGAGATGATCCTCATTAGGAGAGCTGGCGGCACCACGAGCAAGATGGGAGCCTGCAGGGAGACATTTCATACGGCACAGTCTAGCCTGGGCTATGTGTCAATTCTCATGGAAGCAAGCACTAAGTAGGACCATAAATTTACCTTGAAGTGCTAAGGCAGACCACAACACAAGGCCACAGTAAGGCATGCTTTATTATCAACTCTGCCTTGGTGGAAGAGCTGCAGGGGTGGGGCAGGGCCTGATTTCTGAGAGAGAAGGGTCTATAACCTAACATCAGAAAGCTAAATAAATAAATAAAACAGTAATTATAAATCTTTTAAGTTTAAATTATCATAATCATAAGATCCCTGAGTTCATGGTGATTTCTCTTCAAAAAGAAGAACATTTTATCTTCTACCTCTTACTAATGGCCACTGAGCACCATTGAGCGTGTTCAGTGGGGACTAACGGGCTACTGTTTACGACACACCTGGGATTTCTATTGTGTATCAACTTCAGTATTTGCCTACAATCAATCAGATGTCTTGTCTTCCTATTTTCTACTTACTTTCCTAAGATAACAATAGCAAATGTAACTAAAATATACAAACAGCTGGGCAGTGGTGGCATATGCCTTTAATCCCAGCACTCAGGAGGTAGAGGCAGGTAAGTTCAAGGCCAGCCTGGTCTACAGAATGAGTTCCAGGACAGCCAGAGTTACAACAGAGAAACCCTGTCTCAGAAAGCCTGTGTGTGTATGTATGTATATGTTTTTGTCTTCCAGAGCGGCATGTGGTATAAACGATAGTGATAGAATGCTGACATCCGAGCAAAGGAGACTGGAGCAGAGTCTGCTGGCTCAGCTGTGCAATGCCAGTCCTCAGGAAGAGAGGCAGGATTAAGTAGTTGGAGGCCAGACTGGGTTACCTAGCTAATGCTAGAGCAGCCTGAGCTATATAGCAGAACTCCGTGTCCAAAGTAACGAAATAAACTAAAGGAGGTTTGGAGATATTGTCATTTTAATATGTTTTTATTGAGATAGAATTATATCACTTTCCCGCCTTCCTTTCTTCCTTCCATGTCTTCCTAGATATCCTTACTCAATCCCCTCCTATGCTTCCACTTTCAGGTTAATAGCCTCTTTTTTTCTTTTATTGTAATTGTTATATACATATATTGATGTATGTATTATGTGTATGCACAGAGACATAAATACAACTTATTGAGTCTGTTTTTGTCTGAGGGGTGTGTGTGTGTGTGTCTGTGTGTGTGTGTGTGTGTGTGTGTCTGTGTGTGTGTCTGTGTGTGTGTCTGTGTGTGTGTCTGTGTGTGTGTGTGTGTGTGTGTGTGTGTGTGTTTCAATGTTGGCCACTCTGTGTTGGACAACCAATAAGGGTATTCATTCTTGAGAGTCTCATTCTCCTTCCGGCAGCCATTAACTGCCTGTAGTTCTTTGTCCGTGAGTGGCACACCATGAAATTCTCCCCCTTCCACATTAACATATCCACTGATATTGCTGTTATTTCAGTCTTGTTTATGGGACTGTTTCTAGGAGAAACTGTTTTTCAGATTTCCTGGTGTTCTGGCTCTTACACGCTTTCTGCCCTCTCTTCTGCAATCTTCCCTAAGCCACAGAGGCAGGAGCTGTGATGTAGATGTCTCCGGTGGGGATGTGTTCACCATGATCTGTTGATCCCTGCGTTGTGTCCAATTGTGGTTTTCTGGGATGGTCTCCACTTGCCATAAAGAGAGGCTTCTTTAGTGAGGGTGGTAGCTACACTTATCTGTGGCTATCAGGCTGAGATTTAGAATACAGTAAGGAAGTATGATGGTCTAGCAGAGTGACCTTGCCGCTTTGATATCAATATTTTAATTGTGTAAAAGTGCAAGTAATGAAAAGTTAAATATCAACTGTGCAACAATTTGAAATCTCTGGGAAGCATGCTTAGATTGTTCTAATTCCAAAAGCAAGTCACCGTACTTTAATAATTTTGTTAATGCATACATACAGCATGAGCAAAGTCTACATGATAGCTCTCAAAATGTTGAGTATATTGAAATCAACAAAACAGACAATTCCTGAAATGTGTCCCTTCATTAATGTTCTTTTGAGAATCTCCTGTGCAGTCAGTGGTTTCAAGTCAAGGCCCTAGTCCAGACCCAAGGACTGGCCACAGTGACTGGAAAACGTGCTGTGGACCAACACCGCAGCAGAGTGTTGGGAGTTGGGGTGGTGGTTCTAAACAGAAGATGTGTGAGCTCACTTCCACCTAGCACATTGAGGAAGAAGAGAGTTACAGATGAATAAACACAGTGGAAGGCCAGGCACCAACTCGGATGCCTGCAGCACCATGGGAAAAGGGCACTGGGGCCACGAACTTGTTCCCTGGGGCTGCTGTGACCACAACCTGGTGGCTTAAAGTAGCATAATGTATTCTCTCACAGTCCTAGGGGCCATGTATCCAAAACCAAACTGTGATCAATGCGGTCACTCTAGACAGAGAGCTTGATCCATGCTTTTCTTGGCTTCTGGTGCCACCTTAGGCATTACTTGGCCTGTCATGGGTCTTGTAGAGCCCCATCTAGACCTTCCCTTCTGATGTCTCCATGTCTGTATCTTCTTTGCATGGCCTTAGGAGAATAGCAGCCATTGGAATTAGGGTTCCTGATAATCCAGCATGAGCTGGTCTTACTTGTTTAAACCTGCAAAGACACTACTTCTGATGTCATTTTCATTAGCGATGGGAAGGACCTATATCAGAATTACAGCCTCAACATATGTGTAGGGGAGACTCAGCCCCTTGCAGGCCGAGTTCTATAAGCAGCAGACTAACCACGCTCTTCCTTTTTTATCTTTATCCTTTAAAAAAAATAAAGAAAGAAGAAAGCAAGAAAGGGAGGAAAAGGACAGAGAGAAAGAGAGAGCAAGAGAGAGAGAAAGAAAAAGTTTGATATTAATATAACCACATCCGTTTATGTATCATTGATGACTCTTTTCCCACAATAAAGGCAGATGTGAGACAAGGACCTTCAGGCCCTCAAAGTCTAAGACACTTACCATATATCCCGTAAAAACAAGGTAACCTCTAAGCTAGAGAGAAACTGATAGTAGACTATGAACAGTACTTAAAGTTAGAAGCCAGTACTCGCATTTGACCATGTCAGCTCTAGCTAGGGATGAAGAACAATATGAAGAATGCAATCCAACATTGAGAAGAAATGCAAAATAGAATTGAGAATACACACACACACACACACACACACACACACACCACACCACACCACACACAAGCATGGGGCAGGGCCGACAGAGAGTTTCTGTAGTGGTGGAGAATGAGAGAAACAGAGGGCAGAAAATGAGCCATCAGCCTCTGCGGTCTGGCCATCGGGTTCTAGAAGGCCAAGGAATATGCTGAGATGGACTTGAATGAGTGTTGTTGAGGATCTTGAGGTCAGAGACTCTCTTCTCCTGGTTCTTAAAAATGCTGAGAACACTGGTGGTCACAGGGATGCCAGCAAATACCAGAGGTCAGCAGGCTGACATCTGCAGAGTCCAGACCGGAATGCTTCTCTTCCAGGACATCATGGTACTTAGTTCACTTGCTAGAACCCAGAGCACGAGGGGATGGTGTGATTAATACGGATCTGATGTTCTGTGTTGTGGCAACTTAATAAAGTATGTGCCCAGCCTCCAAATGAAGGCTGTAATCACTTTTCCATAGTTTATGAATTATGAAGTTGGATTCCCATCAGCAAATGCTGTCAAAGTTTTTGGCATCAAAACCAATTAAAATGATGAATCGCTGTGAAGGGAAACGGGAGCGCGTTTAATCTCTCTCTAGAACAGTTGGGGATCACTTCTCTCTTTTTTTGGCCACATTTCACATTAGCAGGGAACACAAAATTGGTCTCATTCAAAGGTAAGTCTCAACTTCTTCATAAAAGGGAACTGATCCCCTTAGCTTGTGCTCGGCTGTAAACACTGCGGTGTTTGTAGGCTGTCTTGTGCTTCTTCCCACTCATCTCCCAAGGTCATGGCCCTCTATTCTCATGTTCTCCTCTTAGCAAGGTTGTCCTTCCTAAAGAATCATGAAAGCGGAGATTAACTGTGCAAAACACAAAGACAGATGAGAGAAGGCTGTGGGCACGACTTTGAGCTCAATTTATTATGGATATGAAAGCAGGTAGAAAGAACTCAAAGGCCCGAGGCCCCCCATTGCTAGTCCTCATCTTGCTGTCATTTACACATTTCAGGTTTTGATGTTCCTGCTCCCTGCACTGAACTAGAGAGGCTAAGCGAGGTCTTGTAGGCTCAAGCATTTTCTCTCTCTCCCCTTTATCATCAAATTGCACTACAAATGTCACTCAGCATGCCGAAGAGTGAATGTGCCTGAATCAAAAGATCTCAGTTCTGGCACTCTCCAGCCACTGCCGGCTGAAAAGCCTTGAGCAAACCCCACAGCCTCGCTGAGCCTCTGTTTTCTGATCTGTGGAATGGGGTTACAATGTTCAAGTCTCAAACCTGTTCCGAGACTCAAGTGAGATGGATTTGGGCAGGAGTACACACAGGATATTCACATATGAAGCATATCTATGTGCATATCACAGCAATAGATCCTTGGATGATATATTTATATCCACATTTGACAGGTGAATAAAATACTCTATAAAATGTGTTTAAAATGAAATCTCTAATAAATGATACTTGCCCAGGACAGCCCCCTGGAAGAGGTGACTCAGCTATCAGTGAACTCATCTTTGCTATTTTTAGGGCCAAAAAGAAGAGGCAGGTGACATTGAAGTTGTATAATCATTGAGGTAGGGAAGGCATAAACGAGTCACCCCATCTCTCCTGGGACATCGGATTCCAAAGTAGTCTCCTTGACCTCAGCTGCCACTCAAAGCATACAGAACCTCCACCAAGGGGCCAGGCTAGAGATACCCGCATCATGGAAAAAAACCCCAATCAGAAAGAAGGGAACACAAACTGACCGTACTTACCACCATGACAAGACAAATCAGAGCCGTGGCTGAGACATCGCCTTGCAGTTCTCCCTTAGCTTCTCGCTGAGCTCAGCTCAGCTGTCTTGGTGTTAATTTGCATGGCTGCTGTGGCAAGGCTTTGTGGGACTGTGAGAACCAGCCAGGAGCTGCCTTCTGAGCCCAGCTCCTCACTGCCCCTGCACCTTACAGCCTGCCAGCTCCACAGCAGCAGGGATGCTCAGTTCAGCTCCTGAACTCTCTTTCTGTCCCAAAGCCCCAGGGCATCCCTGAAATCACCCTAAGTGGTAGCTTCTTGCTCTTTCATGAGGTTACAAAGCCAAACACTACCTTTCAAAAACCCAGGTCTCTTCTCTCCTACCAACCTCACATAGCCAGGGCTTCTGTAAGACTTCTTCTTTTGCAAAGACCACAGGAGTGAGGCTGGCTTGCCACACTGCAGCAAGCTACTTGCTTTCTGTTTTCACAGTAAATTTCATGTGGTGTTAAAGGTTGTGAAGCATGTAGCGCTTCTGTGAAAGGTAAGAACCCAGACACAACACAAGCACACTGTCTACAGGTAGTTCGTGTGCAGCTCATTTAAGGTTAACTTGATTGTCCTGAGTGGCACAGATTTCAGCAGTGGAGGTCCCCAGGAGACCTAGCAAGAGGGAGAGCTAGCAAGAGGGAGAATGGGAGTATGGACTGTTCTAGAATAGTCACCTATGTGAATAGGCTCAGATCTGGCTGTGAACTCGATTTACTTTAAGCCTCATAGGCCACATTTTACTGCTATCCAAACACAGAGTCACAGCATCCTTGTGGGTACCCATATGCACTTCGTCTGGCTAAATCCAAATTACAGCTCTTTATATCAACTTCAATTTGTTCTATATCTTTTGTTAACATATCCCCAAAAACATATCCCAGAAAAGAGGCAGGGTGGGGGGAGCGTGCATTGAGGGGTATAAAGATTATTTTAAAATGCTCTTTAAGGCAGAGTCTCACTATACAGCCCAGGCTGTATTTGAAATTACGAGCCTCCTGCCTCAGCCTCCTGAGTACTAAGTTGCAGGGCTGCATCACCACACCCAGAAAATTGAAACACATTTTAAAAGGACGATTTTAACTCTTATTACTGCTGATGCAACTTGGAATTTTGCCTATAATTTGATGTGATTTGAGGTGTTAATGGAAACTTTATTTTAAACATGAAAAGGCAAAAAAAAAAAATTAGATCTTAGTGTTCATCAAAATTCATTTACTAGCAGAACACCCTTCACTGTGAACTTACATTATTAGTATTAGTAGTGGTAGTATTTTGCAGAACCAATTCCCCCAATAGCCCTCTCTGACATAGTAACCATGGCCAGGAAACAGAGAAGGTTGAACACTTATACTCAGCCTGCTTTCTCTTTTTTATTCATCCTGTGACCCCAGCCCATGAATTATGGTACCCACAGGTAGAATGGGTCTCATCTCCTCAATTAAACCTCTCTGGGGATGCCTTCAAAGACATACTTGGAGGTGTATCTCCTAAGTGACTCCAAATACAGTCAAGTGGATAAGACTAACCACCACAGAGGCTTTTCTAAAGGAAGGGGAGGGGTAACACCAACAGAGAGATGCCCCCTGTCAGAGGCCTTTTTCGTTGGTTGCTGGAGTGGTCCAGGGGTCACGAGTCATGGGTGTGGTATTTTACAAGACATTTCCCCCTTCTCCTCCTAAGGTTTTCTTGTGCAAGGAGAAACTCAATGGCTGGTTTCTCTTTGAGGATGTCATATCATGTTCCACCTAGCAGGCCGTTTCCTTGTGCTCAGTAAGAATACATGAAGAAACAAGGATAAGACATGGATACTTCCTTACACTGTGGACAGAGAGGAAAGAGATGTGCTTCTGCTTCTACAGAATAAGAATAGGAGGTTCTTTTGTCTCCATGAGGGTCCCTGTTCAATATTCATACTTCTTTTATTTTTATTATTATTTTGTAAGTTTACTTGTACCACATGAGTACAACCTCAGAGGCTGGAAAAGGGCATCAGATCCCTCAGAAGTAGTTATAGAAGGTTGTGGGCCACCTGGTGAAGGGTGCTGGGGACTCAATCCAGGTCTCCTGCAAGAGCAGTAAGGACTCATAACCACTGACCCATCTTCCCATTCCCCAGTGTTTATGTTTCTAGAAGTCCTCCAGTGATTTTCTTGACGCCTTGATTGTGAGCCTAGCCTGTGATGGCTGAACCATCTCTCCAGCCCTAGCTGAGTTTTCTCACGCAACCTGAGCTAGGAATCACTGCCAACTGGTAACTACAGACCCAATTAAAAATTCTGCAACTAGTGTTGACATCCTGAAGGTTAGTGAACAGTCTAGCTAAGGGCTAATTATTGTACAATAGTGACTTGCCATTGCACACTGTCTGAAAACTATCAGGCATTTCATCAATGTCTGTCCTATGAGCAATTGGCTGAAAACATGAGTGAATGGGTGGGGAACCCTGGAGCCTGCAGGACGAAGAAGATTGAAGTCATTGTGTCAAAATGGCAAGTAGCGGCCTTGAGAGTTAAGGACAAAATTCCTTATTTCCTTCTAAATCTCTCATGTAGATAGGTCATTTCGAGGCCACGTGTAAAGCTGACTCTGTTGATAACTAGAGGATTCAGAGCTATACATTTCCCCATTACTTTCTTCCAGTGTTTCCCAGCCATGTATCAGCCGTAACCGCAATCTTTGTGACTGGTGATAATGTTTACCTGGATGTTTCCTTAAGTTGACTCACTTTTTATCATTACATAGGTGTAATTTGAAGGGAACTACAAATCACTATTTCAAGTAGAAAAGTAAACCCAACACAGTGGAGTTGCCTGTCAGAGTAAAAGGGCAACTGAAATGGGGTGTTTCTTCCTGTCAAGGCTTGCCTCTGTGAGACAAGAAGGATTACCAAGTCTAGGTAGGTGTTAAACAGGAAGCGCTTAACAGAGACTTTGTCACCACAGTATGGATAAAAGGGTGAGTTTTTAAAGGAGCTACAGTCCTTCCCTACAATGCCAGACTGTTCAAAGTGGGGAGTGAGCCCGCAGTTAAAGCATCTGTTAGGCAGCTTCCTGTTACTGTGACTGATGTTGGCACACAGTTTTAGAGGTTTCTGACTCTTGCTTTGGAGCCTACATTGAGGCTACACATCTGAGCTCTTCACCTCATGCCCTGGAACTGAAAGAGAAAGCGGAGAGCAGAGCCCTAAAGTGCCCCTTGAAGGCATCCCAAACTTCCATGAAGCCCTGCCTCTTGACGATTTCCACTACCTTCTGATAGTACCACAAGCTGAGGACCAAGCCTTTGCCACATGGGCCCCTAGCAGACATTCTAGAGATACTACAGCAGCGATTTAGGAAATGCCATCCCCAGACAGTGAGTTTCAAAGTCTACTTATGAACCCAGGAGCCATTTATAATGCTGAAGAGCTTCTGGGAAAGAAAAAAGGTGGGGCAGAAGCCCGAAATTTCACCTTCTGAGACATCGGTCGCCAGTGTTTTATGTCTCGTCTAGATTTCAGCTTCAGTTTTTTTGATGTTTAATTATGTGTATGCATGCATGTCTGTGTGAGACTTTGGCGGATGAGTGTGATTGCCCTCAGAGGCCAGAAGAGGTTCTCGGATGCTCTGGGGCTGGAGCCACAGCTGGTGGTGAGCCGACCAGCATGAGTGCTGGGAATTGACCTCAGGTTCTCTGCAAAAGAAGTACTTGCTCTTAAATGCCGAGCCATCCCTTCTCTCCAAAACTTAATTTTAAAAAAAAAGTCCTACTTCCATACAGAATGGCATAACCACAAGAGAACAGGGAAAAGTGTTTGGAAAGCAAGAGCGATTTCTTGTTGGAAGCCTGCTTGTCCTGTTAGGCCTAAAAGGCTTTCTGTCAACCTTGGATGAAAGAATTCACTAAATAAAACCACACTGTTAAAGAACAATGAGTTGACATTGCCAAGGAAGAGACGTGTGTCCCCGGCTCTTGTAAAGCATGTCTTGATGTAGGGGAAGTTAACTTACTGACTCAATTTATACACTTGGACTTAAACAGAATGATCTGTAGCTGTTTTGGAGAGTAAAGACACTAAGTTTGCCTTTTTCACTTGGCGGAGATTCGGTTTTCTTTAAACTATGCAGTAGAGTGTAACGGTTATGGCCAAGGCTGTAGGAAGAGAGGCTTGGGGCCAGGCTGCCCCCTCCCCTCCCGATCCTTGCTTTCCTCCTTATCCTCTGCGTGATCTCTGGCAACCATTCAACTTCTCTGTGCCTTAGTGTCTGTGCTCATTACACATTACACGAGAGTGCCGACGAGCGCTGCTGGGTAAGAACATCATGGGGAGAAACCAGTGCACACGGACCGCCGGAAAGGGGCTCTTGCATGAAATAACATGGCACTGTGCATTACCCGTTATTGCTATGACAAACAAAGTTTACACTAGGACGGTTATGCAATGAAAGCCATGCCTTCCATCCCAGACACCATGCCTCTCCGCAGAGGCAAAGCACTATAAAAAAGCCTTTGTGCTTCTTTGCATTCTGTGTATGCTAAATATTCTATGAATGCAACATAAAGTATAAGCCTCTCTTCCATATAAATGAATACTCATTGTGTATTCTACTCTGCACATTGCCATTTTTACTTAATGATATTTCCTGGGAATGAGTCCCTTGCAGGCCTTGTACTTTGTCCTTTGCCAGAAGTACAGAGCATCTTAGTGACTATATTTTATTTAACTCATCCCCAGTATTGGTTATTTGGGATACTTTGAGTCTTTTAATATTATATTCATAAATGCCTTGAATACATTTAAATATATAATGTGTAACTAAATGTGTGACTTATATGAATACATGTAAATATGCAAGTGTACTTTTAGAGTAGAGTCTTAGGAATGTGATCATTGGGTCAAATAGTTCATTTTTTATTTTGATAGATATTGCCAACTTTCTCTTTAAGGAAATTGCACCAAGTTATACAATCAACAAACGCTCATGACCTTCATTTTAAAGGTATTATTTTAAATACTTAAAACACATAGAGTAACCAAGTTGCTTGGTTTATTTTGGCTACTCTAACAAGATAGGTTGGAGTGGGTAATTTATAAGCAACAGAGGCTTATTATTCACAGTTCTGGAGGCTAAAAGTCCAAGATCACAAGACCAGCACATCCAGTGTCTGTGAGAACCTGGGCCTCACCCATAGTGCCTTCTTACATACCGTCCTCCTGGGGTGAGATGCAAACAAGCTCCCCAGTGCCTCCTTTCTAAGGCCACTAATCCCATTTGCAAGGGCCTCACCCTCATGAGCCCGGTGACTCATAAAACATTCTTACCAACACATTGGAGAGTTCATTTCAATATATGATTGCTGAAGGAATACCAGGAGAAGCCAGTAAATGGATCATGGCTGCAAAATATTAAAATTTCCTGAGCGACAACCTAATAGGAGCTGCTCACGCCACCATGACCTTCACTCCACTTATAGAAGAAGAGGTCAAACAAATTTCTGACTGCAAGTCCTTTTTTGAAGTTCTGGAGAGAAGCAAAATTTCATTAAGTTTGATATCCTAACTTACTATTACACGTATTGAGAAGGACATGCTCGATTTGAAGTGGTGACGAGTGAAAATAAAGTTTTATACTTTCTCCCACCCGAGCCTTAAACCTTGTCTTCGAGTAGACTTTGGAAGATGAATTCCAATGAATATCAGCTTCCAAAATATCAGGCCAGCCCCAGGAACACACACTTGTGTGGCAGAACTGGGAGCTCCGGTGGTATAGAGTACTGCCAAGCAAGTGTGAAACCTGAGTTTGAACCCTCAAATCCATGTAAAAGGGAACAGCGCAATGGAGTACACTGGAATCCCGTTGCTGAGAGGGTGGAAGCAAGCACAACTCTACTCCGGGACTTTAGCCTACCTGTGAGTTCCAGGCCAGCGAGAGAGGGAGACCCTGACTTACAACACTACACATGAGAAACGACTCAGGCAAAACCCAAGGAACACCATCCAAGCTGGTTCTCTGGCTTGTCCACACACATGCATAAACATGCACGTAAACACACATACGAGCTCACATGCATGCGCATGCGTGCACACACACACACACACACACAAGTGTGTGGAAGGAGATCAGCCTCTTCATCTAATACTTGCTTCACTGGCCATCTGAGATCTGAGGACAAACCAAGGAGACATAGACAGGCAGTGGTCATCATAAAGTGACTCCAAGTAGCTACCGTGGCTATTTCTTCGAGCAACTGCCCAGCCTTCCATCCATGTGTACCCCACAGGCTTTGGAGAGACACAAGAAGAAAGAAAGACCTAAGAAAAACAACTGTTCTATCCTTTTAAAAATAATACGGCACTGTCAGTATAGGGCACTGTGTGTTACCCTTTAGGGATTATCATTACTGCTACCATTATCACTGTCTTCCTCTTAGATTTAGTGCTTCATGCTTCTCCCAATCCTGTTGCTAAGGGTGGCACCCAGTACCACAAAAAGGATCTGCTCAACTTTAGGAAATGCAAGCAGTCCAGCCACAAGGTCGTGGCTTAAGGCACGCCGATACCAGGCGTCCTCGCTATAAGGCTACATCATTCCCGCCATCTAGAGTCTGTGTCAGGAACTTGAGAAGTCTCTAGAATTTCCAGAAGCAAGAGGTAAAGAGGGGAGATGTGGAATACGCCGCCAGAGAGCACTGTGAGCGAGAGAAAGTAAACGACCTTGGAAACCTGAAGTGCATAGGAGGAAAATTACAAACAAACTTCTGACTACACATCTTGCACATCTTTTTTTTTTTTTTTTAAATTTTTGGAGTGCTAGAGAAATGTTAAATTTCATTAAGTTTTACAGCCAGGCTTACTATAGATATAAATCCCTTTAATGTTAGTTTCAGTCAAAAGTGAGCTGAACATTATCGTTAAACCAGTGCATGTGGGAGAATTATTTGAGGAAAATCAAAATAGACACAGTTGGGAACGTTCAGCCATGACCATATTAGATGCAAGCAGGCACAGTAGCAAAATTCTTTAGGCACTAATGGACTGGGCTATTTTGTTTCTCAGTTTCCATATAGATGAGCTTTGTGCTGGGGCAATATGGTTGCCATTTAAAGTCTATCTGGGGAAGCTCATTTCTCTTTCATTAGCCCATGAGCACAGTGCAATTTCAGCTAATACTGTTACACAGCTCCTAGCTGGGTTATTTGGTTAAATGCCTTCAGGGAAAGTAACAAATCCAGAACAAAGGAACAAAAAGCGGTGTTTCTTGTTCTGAATTCCTGTAGCTTGGCATTGCTTTGGCAATTAATCACATGCCACACTATACCCAAGTCATACACACCTATTGTTGGAGACATTATTTAAGTCTTGTATTAGATTCCACTGGAGACATCTTATCTCCCTGTCTGGCTTCACTGATGTCCAGGATGTCGACCTATTTCTTGTTGTGACTGACAGATACTCCAATGCATACGTGATGCTCTTGTGTGAGACTAAAGAAAGTACTCCTTACCAGTTAGTGAACTGCAAAACATCAAATGAGTTTGAAAAGCTGCTCTTCTGGGCAGGTGAAGGGAAAATGGCAGGTCTTTTCCTAAAGTGTCGCCAAACTCAACCACTTTCTCAGTCTTGTAAACCACATATCTGTTCCTTAGTACTCAAAAAATGATCTGTCCCACCATATCAGCAGGTGTCCAGATTACATGTCAGCTAATGCTCAATCCTAGCATGGTCAGAGTGCTGTCGTGTTACCTCTTTTTAAGGGGATTTAGGGGGAGTTGTAGGAGGAAATGGAGGCATGTATTATCATATTTCATTATATACTTGTGTGACACCTCAAAAAAACAAAAGTTGTATTTTTTTTTTTTAAATAAGACGACTAAGACCTGTATACAGACACTACATGTACCATGCACCCAAATCCTCTGAGCAGCGGCTTCTGCGTGCCTTCTGCCTAGAGCAGTGTTCTGACCTTGAGAACAAGCAAAGTATTTGTTTGTGAAGAAGAAAGGCGAGCTACAGAGTTGGTAAGCACCCCAGAGATGCCTTTGGTCAATGGTGATCTGGCCCCAGTTTGTGATCTTAGCAACTCGCCTAAGAACCCATCTCGGTGGGTATGAGACATCAGAGGAGGGCGCAGTAAATGCCTCACAACGTAGTTAGGTTTGTTGGTGTCAGATTCCCTTTCAGCAGCTTCGCCCCTCCTAGAGTGCACAGAGAGAAGCCAGAGGTCCAGGACCAAAAGGGGTTTACCCACAAGACACAGTCTATGTAAAACTTTAGAGCGTGGGCCATCGAACCTGGGGACGTGAATGGCATCAAACACGGGTCAAGGTCCCACAGACTCTTTCCAAGAGAGGCTGTGCAAGCCTATCCATCACTACTTAATTCTTCTGTTTATTGTGAAGACAGCCACGGGCAATTAAAAAAAAAGGAGGGAAGTTAGCTATTGTGGTAAAAATATATTTTAAAAAATGAATAAATTGCGGGCCCTATTTTTGTAATAAAAAAGGAAGGGCTTAAAATCATGAAGGGAAGCATTGCTCAGACAAGGAGATAACAGCTTCAAAAGCATGGGACCGTGGGAGTTCTGCATGAGATGTCTAGAAGAAACTGCTATTCCGATAGGAAAGAACTTAGCAAATTCAGAGCCGTGACTGTTGCCACAGGCGAGTGGCCAGTTGGTACACTGAGAAGTGCTACAGTGATTTATGGAGCCAACAGATGTTGTTGTTAAAGGATATACAGTATCTGTAATCTACCAGCCCTCGATTTGTCAAGATACTTGACTGGACTCCGGGAGAAAATGCTTAAAAGCATTCCAGCTCATTGCATGTGTTGCTGCAAGCTGATTGGAGAAGACATGCACTTCCTTGGGAGCTATGCGTGCTGTGCAGCGGTCTCAGCAATGATGGGTTTGGATGTCTGCACATTTGCTTTCCCAGGGGCTTCTAGAAGTCTGTTACCATTGGTGAAGAAATTTAGCAGAAGTTAATTTTAAAAGAAAAGTCATTTGAATATTTGTGTTCATCCAGCTGCAATTGTATCCTTGGCTGCATTGACTACTTGGCTGACGGGCCACCTCCTGGAACGGAGGTTCGACCTTGAACAAGCTGTTTTTGTTTTGTTATTGTTGCCAGACGCTCATCTGGCAACAGGAACCTTAACAACAGCAATAGGTGAAGAAAGCAGGCTCCATTGTCCTCACAAAGAGGGCAGAAGCAGACTGACTAGAGCCAAGCCTCACGACTGCATGAGTCCAGACACCAAGAAGTTAAAGAGCTGAGGACTGAAGCAATTAAGATATGAAACCCAAATAAGTGGCCATCACCACTTCAAATAGATATGTAAAAACTATATATTACATTGCACACAAATTTTTCATACTAAATAAGTAACAAGCTACACTCTTCTATGGGGCTGGGGAAGCAGGAAGAGGTTTGAGGACAAGCTGCAATCCATCTGTCCTTGCATTTTATTCTCCTGGGTCAACCCCAATCTAGATCCGAACCCAGGCCTCTCTGACTTTGATACTTCTCCCTTTCCTACTAGGCTTCTACCTGAAGACTGGAGTCTTGTACAGGCTGACCAGATGGCCCCCTGAGCCCCAGGGAATTCTGGTCTAGCTTTGAGGGTAGCCTTGCAGTGTCCAATCTACCTTCAAACTTAAGAGCTGTAGAGGCTTCTCTGTAACATGAAATGAGTGTGGTTGTACCCTAAGCTTGAGAGCTTCCATCTTCCACCCAGGCTTCACAGTGACACTGGCCCCAACATCTGAGATGTGCCTTTAGTCAGCCTGCACCTTAGGTGGCCACAAGAGCATAGCCTTCTGGTTATAAGAAACGGAGAAGGCTGTGGAAATCAGAACCTCTCTTGCCTTTCAGCAGCTCAGTGCACATGTTCATGGTCTATGTGATAAGAGTATGAGGCAAACACAGACTAGAACTCTAACTATTGAACTTTATAGCTAAGAGCAAAGTAAATCTCACTTTCTGCGTGTTCATGTTTGTCCCCTATTCCCTGTGATGAACTTTAGGAAGAGAGAAGGAACTGTGTTCAGAACTTTCTCCCAGAAATAACATCTAGGGAAGCCCTGAGGTCACCCTGGATTCAGCCCAATCTTCCCCCGTCTGTGTGATGGCAGAGTGATAATTCAAGTTCTTAATGATGGCTGAATCACCCTGGTCCTGAATCACAGAAGGTTAAGTTACATTTGCCAAACAGCTCATATTTTCTAAGGCAAGAAAATAGAGCAGTGTATTTTATAAAGAACTCACAGAAATCTAAACAAGTATCTAGCTAGACCTGAGATAACCAGAGCATTCAATTGACCATAATGTCACGTCCTCTCAAATGTTTCCTAAGGCTGCCATAGAAAAGTTCAATATAATTCAAGGCCAGTTTAACTTCCTGTACACAGATAATTTTATAGCAGACACATTGTCATTCAAGTCGATCAGTGATTCATTTTGCCTATAAAACCATAAACAGAACCTTTGAAAGTATTGCTTTTTGTCCTTTCTTGCTATAAACCATTAGATTTTGGGCCAGGAAATATACAGTCCAAGCAAAACAACTATTTGCCTTCCTTAATGTTCAATGAGGACTCTTACTCAAGGAACTAAGGATTAGTCATCAAATTCATTATAAAAACAAGATTACTAGGTTTGCTAAACAGCCATCTGTTTCAACGTGGGGAGGTAAATCTGACCCCAGACAATGCAGTCTTTCTTCCTTTTATAAAAGTGACCACAGGGTTCGAGGCCTTTTAGTTTCAAGTTTTTCAGAATTTCTCAGACCCTTCTCTTCTAATTCATACCTTTTTTAGAGTAGCATCTTCTCCAGAGCCAGGAATGGGACAAAAAGACCTCGGTCCCAAACCTAACTGGAACATACGTACCAGGAAGTAAGATAGAGTGGAATGTTTACAAAAACAGTCCCTCAAAAAGTAAGCACAAGAGGGGCTACAAAGGTAGCCCCTCTAGAGAGGTAGCTCCACAGTTAAGGGTGGTTACTGCTCTCTCAGAAAATGGGCTTTGGTTCCTAGCACCTACATCAGGCTCACAACTGCCTGTAATTCCAGGACCAGGAGATCTGATGTCCTCCGGTCTCAGTGGGCACCTCACATGCTGTGCACATAAACTCATTCAGGCATACACATATAAATGAAAGTGAATTGTAAATCTTGAGTGAAGAGCATCTGTTTTCGTGTAATTGAATTTAAGTTCTGGTCTTGGTCATCTCAGGCTGGGCCCCAATCTCCCCTGTCTCTAGGACTGCCATCAAGCTTCAGACAGGTAGGAGTCAGGGTGCTAGCTCTCCTACATCTTTTCCACAATCTTCCTCAGCATTGTCTTTCCCATGGACCTCAATTGTCAGTCCATGAAGCTCCTGTCCAAACCCTGTATTCTTGTCCTGACCACCAGAACGCCCTAGCTAGCTGGTTCTCCCCAATCTCACCTCCCACCTCCCACAGAATATTCTATTTTTTTCTCTGAGATGGAGGTCAGTGAGGTACAGAGCAGGCCTACCACAGGATTATGAGATGAGGTGCCTCACAGAACCTTTTCTGATCTGTAACTCATGACCCTGTCATAGCATGAGCCCAGACCTGTGTCAGGTTGCCATTCCAGCCTGTACCCACCCCACTCCAAGAGCACAGCTCAGAAGAAAGAGGCAGCACTTGGGGCTTCCTCCAAGGACCTCGCAAGTGCTACATATGCTGAGCATCCCTGCCAGCCCACTGTAAACCAGAGACTTTTGATCACTTCTGTGGAAAAACCAATTAGACTTAGCAAATGTGTCCGAGATCTATTGCTTAAGTTCAACCTCAACTCTGAAGCCCAAAAGTAAAGAAAAATTTATATATTATATATATATATACATATATATATATGTATATGTATATATATATATATATACATACATACTTTAGGAAGACAAATAAGTTATTTCAAAATAGTTTTCTTAAGAATTAAAATACAAATATCTCAAAGAAAATCAAGAGGGGCAAATGTCAAATCTGAGAGGGCAGGGTACCCCAGAGACAAAAAACTATAGATCAGACACAGACTGAAAGTGAATGGAGGTTCCTTGGGATCTGAGTGTGTGTGTGGCTGGGGTTGGGGCACAGATCCTGGCTATGTACTCATCACTCTGGTGCAGACGGGGACCTCCCTCTGAAGACCTGGAGTTGGATGAGATATTATCTCCTTTTCTCATTACTGGGACAAAAGCAGCTTAAGGAAGAAAGGGCTGTTTGGGCTTATGGTCTGAAGATACAGTCCATTGCGGTGGAGAAGGCAAGGTGGTGACTGTCGCTCATTGTGACAGTGGGGTGGTAAGGTAGCAGGTCACACATGTCTACCACCCGAAATCAGTTCACTTTGTCCTTGTTTACTTTTTATCCCGCCCAGAAGCCTTGGCCTAGGAGATGATGCTACCCATAATTGGGGCAGATCACTCATCCTCAGCTAAACTTCTCTGGAAATGCCCCAGTAAAGACACCGTCCTGTTTTTCTCCTGGGCAAGTCTAAAGCTATTCAAGTTGACATGACAATGAAGAATAACTATCACATATAAAAACCTAGATTCTGGAGAAAAAAAAGATAGACACATAAAAGGCTCAAAGGGCCAACTTTGGGGACGCTCTGACTAATAATTTATTTAAATAAACCCATACAAGCATCCTGTATCTGAAATGCACGGGTCCACGAGTATTTTTTTTTTAGAATAGTTACATACACATGAGATATCTGGAGGATGAGAACCAAGCCTACAAATGAAAGTTGCTTATGCTTTATATACATCTTGAGAATTTATTGAGGTAATTTGGTACCATATTTTTAGCATATCAGCATTTTAACCACAAATTTGAGGTCAGGTGAGGAATTTTCTTCCACTTTGGCATCTCATCAGTTCTCAGAGTTTTTTCTTTTGGAATTACATACTTCACGGCTGGAAATTCTGGGTACTAGGCCCGTTCTACAGTTCTGACCATTGCAACCAGAGGTGGCTACCAGCTCTTTGTCATCCAGAAAATCGAAAGAGAAATAATTGGAATTAGTCAATATCCTGCCCCAAACACGGCAACACTGATACATTAGCTTTTCAAATTAAAGTGTGTCACATACTAAGGTGTGTCACAAAACGAAAGTATTTGTACCTCATAAAGGAGTACATGCAAATCCTGAAATGTCTCAGGACCCATGAAATCAAGGAATACTAAAAAAAGAGTGAAAATCTCTTTCCTAACCCAGTGTGAATCAAGAAGCCATCTGGATTCTTTCTTGACAATCCCAGAAGCAAAGAAACAATAAAGGGAACAATTTCCACAGACCAGCCTTTCTGGAAAGGCAGAGAAGGCAATGGGGAAGGAGTGGATTATTCACTCGATAATTGCAGGCATCTCACAGCACAGACAAAAAATAAAAGACAAACCATCTAAGTACAAGTATAAAATCACTTAGAGACAATTGAATAGAGTACACAATTGATTTACGTGCAAAGTGTTTCGATGGAAAAAGGAAGTTGTAGGATGACAGGATTTATACTCCTAACTATTGTAGGGTGTAAGAATCCATAATTGTGAAAATTTACAATTACATGTTTATTTTTCAGTTATGTGATTGGCGTTTGTTCCTCCAACTAGGCCCTAAGGTGCGTAAGGCAGGAATGCCAGCACTGTGTTGTCATCCTTATCTAAGGCTCTAGCATACATCAAGCACTTTGTGGTATTTATAAAGACAATAAATGAGATTAACTGTGCACAATGGAGGGATGCGGGAGAAGAGTTAACATATGAGGGGAAAGGAGAAAAGCCTTAAGTAAGCCAATCTGAAGCAGCCCTGTGGAAGTGAGCCTTCAGCATAAAGCAGGACTTAAACACTAAGGGCTGTTTCACTTGTGACATGAGAACTGGAACATTCTGACCATTGGTGAAGGAAACTCTCAAAGAAGCTTAACACAGCCCTGGAGTCCGGGTGGAGTCTGCTAACACACAAGAGACACCCCGATTTAAGATGGAGTTATAGCTGGAGAACTCAGGGCCTGCTTTTGTTCATCTTGAAGGCTTGAAATAGGGGAACGAAAGCTCTAAGAACATCTGTAGTTCTGTCACAACTTTGCAAGGGCTAGTCCTTGCAAAATGCAATACATGCAAATATGTAATATTATATATGTTATAAATAAAAGATATGCAATCATGCAGAGCATTAGCCCGACCCTCCCGGGAGGAGTTATAAGTATAAATTGGAGTGTTTAGAACATCAGCCCCTTCTACGTGTTTGCAGCTTTACTGACCTAAGACACCTGTGTTTTTCAGAACTCTGATGCAAGTTATGACTTCAGCAGCAACGACCCCTATCCATATCCCCGATACACAGATGACTGGTTCAACAGGTAAACTGAGCCTTGAGAATATCTTTGCTGGTTGCGTTTGGGGTTTGTTTTGCCCTGTTTTGTTTAGGGATTGAGAGTCACCAGCAAAATCATACCAACACTATACAATGTTATGTTTGTTCTTCTTCATGGTGGCTATGTTTCTAAATCCTTGCATTTTTTAGTATTACAATGCCCTCAAGAATTATCTTTTGATTATCTTGTTCTGTTGAACTTATAATTGCTTTCTAATCTAACCATTATAGTCAGAAAAAAAAAAAGAACTAAGAAAGCTTTTCTCAACTGACTGCGTGGTGATTTTAAAGATGTAACTTGTTCTATTAAAGTTATTCCAGGAAAACGTTTTTGTGTTTTAAGATAGTCTCATTTGCGTAACTTTGGCTAGTCTGGAACTCACTATGTATACCAGACTGGCCTCAAACTCACAGAGATCTTCCTGCCTCTTCTTCTCTAGTGCTGGGATTAAAGGCATGCACCAAATATTTGGCTCTATTCCAGTAAAATTTTTACCAGTGGGTCTGTGTTAACACGTTTTAAAAAGATATTTCTGCCATAACCTCATGGCAGCTCAGGTAGTCCTTTCAACAGCAGTGTAACTGACAGAGGTTTGAAATACTAGATCCAATATGGTCTATCTGAGGGTACCATCTTTCTCCATCCTATTCTGCTACTAACCACATAGGTGTGGCCATTTTTAAAAATAAATATCTTGCTTAAATGGTTAGCTATATATGAAAAATAATCAGAAATTTAGGTGTTTGGCTTACTCCAAGAAAAAAAATATTCAAATCTGGCGCATGGGGAAAGGTTAATCAGTGGGAACTAATCACCGTTAGAGACGAGTGAGGCTCTGGTGTGTTACTGCAGAGCAGAGAGGCTACTGATGACTATAGATGGTGTCCATGTATTTCAAAAAGCTAGACGCTAGAATTTAAAGAATTCTCATCGAAATGAGCTAGTTAAATGTTTGAGAATACAGAGATGTTAAACCCAATCTAAATATGATATACTGAAATGCCGCATGGTAGCATTAATATGTACATTTTATGTGTCAGTTAAAATAAACTAATTTAAATTTTTAAAGTAATCAAATCATAAATAAAGCTGCTGCTTTCATATCACGCCTGCCCTTGGGTGAAGATCATAAAAGCGTATGAATTTCAATTCACAGCCTGGAAGCAAATCATGCGCAAAGCACTTTCTCCATTGCTTTGGCTTCGTGTAGCAACCTAAGCTATAGATAAAGCAGGAGTTATCACATTCAGTTAGTGACAGGTCAAAGGTTGAGAAAGGCTGAGTAGCTTCCCTGATCAAATAACTTGGGTTCAGTCAAAGTCAATAATAATAGGCCATGCTTTCAAGTGTTTTAAAATCCAAAATCTGTCATTTTTAATCTTTCTTTTGGTTTTGGTTTGAAGTAGTATCATAATTTGAAATCCAGATTGACCTCAGACTTACTATGTAACCCAGGCTGGCCTTGAACTTTCAACAGTCCTCAACAACTTTAGTCTCCTGCGTGCTGGGATCCCAGGTGTGCACCACCATGTCCAGCTCAAATGTGTATCAATTTTATACATATCATTTTTTCAATTTTATTCAAGAAGTGGGATATCCAGAAGTGGCCAAGGGAAAGCTTCAGTGAAGCAGGTGTCTTAGGCTAGCTTCCTACCAAATCAGGGGACATGGGTGTGGAGGCTCAACAATTTCAGAAAATGCAGAGAGAATGAAGAAAATAATTAAATTCAAATGCAGAATAGTCTTAATGGAAAGTTACTGATGTGCAGCAGCATAATACATTCTCCACCAAGTTCTTACAGCCAGAATATCACTATATCATGCTTGGAAGGGTGTCTTTGTAGGTTGAGAATGTATCTAATAAGATCTGAGAACTTGGCCATGAAATGTTTCTTATTCCCATGACTTACAACCCTGCATCCTAGCATTTTACCGGATAAATCATTTCTAGATGCAAGGATATGAAGTTACCAAACAAATGTCCCTAAACAAGAATTTAGAAATAATTAGCTGTGAATTTGGAAGGCTGTGTTGAGATGAACCTGGCCTCAGCAGAGACTGATTACTGCCCCTCTCGTGAGTATAATAAAAAGTAAGAGCATCCATCCAACTATATGCTATCTTTTTTGTAAGTAGTAGGTATTAAGTTTTGGTAAACTGACCCAAACAGACAGAGGAGTTTTTTCTGAACAGAAACACAGTCTCCTCCAAGCTAAATTGTAGTGAGATGCTTTGAAGGAGTTCTGTGATCTTGGTTTTTCTGAAAACACAGAATGGGTTTTGGAGTAGGTTTTCGTGCCCTTCCCAGGGGTAGTAGATGAGAGTGAGTTTAAGATTATTTGTTACTGGTGGCTATGATTTGATTATGTGCCACTATTAAAATCATAAGTTTGCCATGTGCAGCTTGTGTTTGTGTGTGTGTGTGTGTGTGTGTGTGTGTGTGTGTGTGTGTGTGTGTGATTTGATGCAGCTTAGACTTCTGGGAACTTTGCTTAGAGTACACATTTGTTAAGGCTCTGAGAGTCAAGGTAGGGAATTAGGTTCGGGGATATTTAGTTGAGACGTTAGTCTAGCTCACTATCAGCTCCTGCTCTCCAAGATTCAGGCCACCAACAAGGGTAGTAGATATTTCTTTCTTTCTTCTTATCTTTCTTTTTCCTTTTCTGAGCTAAAGGGTAAAAAACCATGGTAGCAACCTGCTACACTAAATCTTCTTGTGTGACACATGTAGGAATGTTCTTCAAAAAAAAATCTAAGAAAATGTCTCATCTCTTAAATATTTCATTTGCAAGCTTGTTCTTGAAAGTTCCATTTTAAACTAACAGCTTTTAATTAGAACTAATTAGTGTTTGGTGTAATAAAAATCCATCCCTGTCAACAGAAAGAGTTCCCAAGTGACAAGTTTACACAGTCCTAGTGAGTCAGGCAAGCATACTACCTGTGTCCTAGGAAGCCAATGACTCAAGACAGAGTGTCCACTCTGAACAATAAATAACTTTCCCCTAATTACCAAGTCATTCTCAAAGATTTCCATCCACTACAGCTTTTATTGCAAAGACTGGGTGATGCCAAGCTAATCTAATGGCCCCACAAACACAAGGATTGTAACTGATGGCATAAGAGTGGTAGGATAAAATTTAAGCCCACGACATCTGGAGGCCCTTGGCCCAAAAAGTTGGCACCTGCCTGGCATGAAGAGAATTTAAATAAGATGTCTTTCCTCCATGTGTAGAATATATTACTAAAAGTTTCCTGCAGAATGGAAAGACGTTGTGCCTGGTATTGTCTTCAGTACACTTACTACCACTTAAGGCAGGAGGTAGAGAATGAGTTGTGGTGTTGGGGAAATGAAACTGGTCATAAGTTAATTGTTGCTAAACCTGGGAACTGGAAACATGAAAATTTGTTTTATTTTTATACAACTTTTCTAGAGTGTGTCAGACTTTTGTCATTGTGTCAAATATCTAAGTGAAACAATTTTAAAGTAGAAAGGTTTTATTTGGGCTCACAGGTTCAGAAATCTCAGTGCTTGATCATCTGGCACTATCCTTTGAGCACCAAAAGAAGCAGAATATCATGGTGACTGGGTATAACTGAGCAGAAATGGCTTACCTTATGGCTGATTGGAAGCAGAGAGACAAGGAAGAGACAGGGCAAATCTAGCACCCAAGTGTAAGTCCTACCTTCTCCAGCTAGGCTCCACCTCCTAGTTTCCTTCACCTCCCCCTAAAAATGACACCAGCTGGTAAACAAGCTTTTAACACATAAGCCTGTTAGGGAATTTCCTGTGCCAACTATAACATTAAGATGAGAAATAAACTTGAAATGCAAGGGCATAGAAAGAGGCAATGAATAGACCTGAAGTTGAATTCAGTACTCATGAAACCACTAGTTTTGCTCTGCAAGCATCTGAGGAGCTTGCTGAAATATTATGAGGATGACGCACATACCTGAATCACCACAACACTGGCTGGATCCAAGGCTAACATCATACAACAAGCTAACATATGTTGAGCTAACCTTACTATCTCTAAAGCACAGTCTTAATGCTTTGTATGTCTTAATTTAATTAACTATCATAACTCTTTGGGTTACCAGAATGATTCCTAAGCACATATCTTATGCCATTTGTACAATGTCACACAGTTAATAAGAGGTAGGGGCAAATTTTGATGCCAGAGATGGGCTCATTGGTCTAAGACTCGAATGAAAGCCATAGATAGAGTTGGAAGTGGGAGCAAAGAAGATAAAGAAATGCAGAAGTACAGAATGCATTTGAGAAGTTCCCAGGACATCTATCTGGTCCAGCAGTCAGAGATTGTACAGGGGGCAGCATCCTAAGATCAGTTCACAGAGAAGAGACAGGCTCCTAAAACAAAGGAGAGGACAGAGTTTGTGGCTGGGTGAGAAACTGAGCCAGGGTCACAGATGAGGGTCTGTAGTGTCAATGTAAGTGTTGATTTTTTATTATTTTTGTGGGTTCTTGGCAAAAGACAGTTTATTATTTGATAATTCTTTGGTAATCTTCAGTCCTAGAGGGTTTCAGCCTCCATCCAATCTAATCTTAAGCCCAGACCTAAAAGGCTTCAGCCTCTCTACAATCTAATCTGCAAACTTAAGCCTAGAATGTTTCAGCCTCCAAGACTTACTACTGACTGAGCTCACTCTGGTTACTTCTTTTCACTCTAGTGTACATTAAAAACTCCAAACTGTAAATCATAAACTGCCTGCTTCTAACTCTTCTTTCTCTCTGCTTATTCTGGACTGGTTCTGTTCTTCTCAGCTTCTTCTTTTGTCTGTGAACTGAATGCACTCCAGCTCTCCAACTCTCTTCCTGAACTCTTCCTTCTAACTCACTATGAACTGAAAGCCTCCTTTTATATCCTGAGAGTTGGGCATGTCCTCACTCTGACTCAATCTCAGACTTCACTCTGGTTCTATCTCAAACTCTGCCGGCTCTTCACTCTGATTCACTCTCAGAGTTTGGAATTAAAGGTGTCACTACCATTGCCTTCAGAGCATTTCAGGCCACTGAATGTGATCCCTTCATACAGGCCTTTGGATGTGATCCCTCCCTAACTATCACACAGGCCTTTCAATATGCTCCTTTTCTAAAGCAGCCATTCTGCTGGATTAAAAGATTAAATATTCTTCTACAATGGTCTCTATCCCACTGCACCCAAAGTACATGCCTTTGGCTGCACAAGATCTGCTGTTGTCCAATGAGAACTTCATACCAGCTGCACCACCACAGAGACATGCCACTGCCCCTTTAGGAGTCTTTTTCTGGACATGGGCATCAAACTTGTGTCTCACCTCTATTCAGGCTTTCTGGTCACTTAAGTAATGCTTACCTCAGCATGCACTAAGACTTAGATAAAGCTGCCTGCTGCTAGCCCAGAAGGAGCATGCTGCTATTGATTCTAGCCATGCTGCCTGCCACAGAGGCTAGTTAGAACCCAGGAGCAATTGTTACACAGGAGTCAGCAGTGACAGTGGCCATCTATCCCAAGATCCTATTACTGGGGAAAGAAGAAAATGCAACAAAGCACCCTCAAGCAAGTGAGTGAAATATATTCCTTGGATGGGAAACCACATTCAATAGCAGCACATGCCCCTTAGGTTTTTCAACTATTTTAAAGCATCCTATCATGGTATCTGTTCTTACTGATTAACTGTTTTCCTTCAAGTGTGCATTTTTGGAAGAATATACTTAAAACTCCAAGCCAAGGACTGTTTATGAAAACAAGCTTCAGGCATACACAGCACTGCTTTCAATATGTAAGAATGTCCTTCCCTATGCTTGATTGCATTTTGTAGTATATCCATCCCAATGTGGACCAGTCAATAACTCTATGCAGTATTTGAGTTCCAGGGATATATCTGAAACACAGTGGAAATTTTTGCAAAGTATAATTTTCCCCTAGCTCGCAATCAGAAAAGGATATTTGGCCCAACAAAATAATGATAACCCAAATTACAAAGACGGTAGAAAATATTGCACATCTAATGGGCATCAATAGTGTGCAGAACAGATATAATTGATTTGCTGGGAGGCCTCAGAATCTAAAAACAGTTTTTTTTCCTGGCTGGCATTCTGTCAACACTGATTAGCTGGTTGATGGATGGGGAGCCTACCTTTCGGGCACGCTGTTGAGTGGCCTTGACATCTGTCTGTTTTTAGAGCTGCCTGCACTTACAAGGTTTGCAACACACATTTGGTCAGTACTCTTGCACCTCATTCAGCTTTAAGAGAATGGCTGGTGATGTGCCATGGGCCTATATTCCATGATTGTGCTGCTGTCCATAAAAATCCCTCTTGCATAGCGTGTCTTTGACAGGCACTCCCCACAGAAATGTCATCCCTGCCATTGGTGATATTTATGGGAAAGAGGATGCTGCTCATTCTATTTATTAAGCTCTAAAGAGAAAGAGATTCTGGACTAGATGTAATTCCTTGCCATTAAAAAAAAATGTACTATAAATTCAGGAAAAGAGAAGGCATTTATTACTCAAACAGCCAAAGTAGAGGAACGGGGAAGACAGATGTAGGCTGAGAACCATTTATATCTACGGGAGTTAATTTGATTGATAATATAGTTAAACCTTCAAATGTGAAAGATTTTCAGTGGGTTAGGTTTTTTCCCTTTATTAAATGTCATATTTCATTTTTAAGAACCCTATACAACAGGTTGTGGAAGAACACATGAAGGAAATGTTCCTCTCTGGCTTGCTCCTGCCACACTGAGTGTAAACTCATACTTTACCCTGGTGATGTGCAGTGGCTTAGGAAGAGATGAACATCTTTCTTTTATGTCTTTATAGACTCACTCTGAAGCCGCCTCCTGGATAATAGCATTCAAACTGTTTTCAAAGATCTAATCAACCTATTGTGTTCATGTGAGCACTGAAATGACCTCCTAGGTGGGTAGTATCTTAGAATTTGCTCCATATCCAAACCAGGGCTTAGTAATGCCCTGCTAAGTACCATGTCCTTAGCCATTAATAGCCCTTGGGCAAATATCACAGCCTCTGGTCCTCTACCTAGACTTCATAAATGTCCATTATTTAAGTTTCCCCTTCAGCTATAGAAGTAGACATAAGACAAATTTAAGGGTTGGGGGAGAGGGTCATAAAGAACGAAAAATACCTGTACATTGATATAATCATCTCTGCTTTGAAAGCTAATTCTGTTCATGTTCACAAAGGAATTTTTGGTCTTCAAGTGACAAAATAATCCTTTTCTCAAGATAGAAGTGTACCAGCCTAAGACAGACAAATAGTATTCTATGAAATGTTTGCTGTGTGGTTGGTAATGCCTAAATCAGTTTCCCTGGTACAAAATAAATTAGTACTCTTGGCTTAAAGGTTTGCCTTGGGCAATGGAGACATGTAATGTAGAGTAGTTGATACAATGTCTATAAGACGCCCTCAGTGGAGGCACATGCCGTTGTGAATTTCAATAAAGGGATTTCTTCGGAAGTGAAGGCAAAAATCCTTCCACTGGATCCAAAGTAGGAGAATGCTTACTGCAAATGGAGAGCCCTGCTACTCACTTACACACTCTCTCACCTGCACTTCTAGAAAAAAAAGGAATCACACATAACACAAGCTTAAACTTTTCGTATTTCTGTTACTGGTGGAGAGAGGACTTAGATACAAAGTTGCCTTGTGTGTGTGTGTGGGATAATAATTGCCACAATGTAAAGTCTTAGAAAATGTAGCCTTAGGAAGATGCAAAGATTCTCCTCACTTCTACAAAATAAAACATAACCCCAGGCTTCACCAAAAGCAGCTTTGCAGGCTCCCACTAACCACCAGTTCATCTGGTATATTCATTGTCACCTATTCTAACAAGCCTGACCTTACCCTAAACCAGCAAGCATGGTTCATGCCAAGCTAGCTGGACGTATATTCTCCATATTCAAGATGTTGTTTGTCTGATGCTGAGATTGTCATCTCTTGAGAGATGGATGAAAAGCCTGCAACTGGCTGCCATGAAACTCTGAGTTGTCAAGAGAGTCAGAGAACAAAAGGAGAGCAGAAGGCAAAATCAAGTTACATAAAAACTAGCCAAGCTGTGTACTGCCATGCTGATTAAATCTACCTTCTCCCCCATATTCTGTGAATACAGAACCTTGAACCCTAGGGCCTGGCTGTGATACTCACAACCAAAGGATCAACTAAAGCAAATCATAGAACCAATATCCAGCGGGGGTAAAGCGAACTAAATGGGAGGGATCACATCAAAATTCTGCAAATGCCTAGGGAAAAAAAATCCAAAAAAAATCAAAACCAAGATACAAGTTTATAACATAAAATGATTTTGTGGCACAGTCTTGAAAAAGTTATGTATAGTTTGTTCAGAATGATAAATACATAGATATAACATTAATTTAAAAAGGAAAATAAATTATGGGAGAATTATTGCCTCTCTTCAAAAAAAAAACCCATAAACATGAGGAAAGAACAATTGTGTTTGAAATATGCAACCTCTGAAACACAATCTCAACATATGAGATGCTGTCTAGTGTGGATGCAGGTGGAGAGGTGCTTATTGGATTGAAGATAAGAGAGTCTTTTTATCAAAAGCTTACAGCAAATATTATTTGCAATAGTGAAACTTGATAATGTTCTCTTTCAGCTGGGGCAAGATAAAAATGCTATCAACCATCCCTTTTATTCAACACTGTTATATCTCGTAGCTGATCAAATAATTGTAAACCTAAGAAAAATATAAGAAAATTATAAAGCCTAGCAAAAGCACTTTTGAACTGTAGAATGGCACATTAAGTTCTTCAATAAAAAGGGCCAATCAGAAAATGTCAAGTTAATCTGTTAATTCAACTGTAATCAATGAAAGTTTCACTAGAATTTAGCAGCGAGGCATATGGATGACCCTAAAGTTGATATGAAAGAAACGTAAGACTAAGAACAGAAGAGGATGAAGAAGAGGTGGAAGAGGAGAGAAAGGAGGAAGAAATTGGAGATTAAAGGAGCAGATCAACAACAACAAAAAAGCAAAGCACGATGGGAAAGCTTCAGAGAAAGAAAAAATCAAGGGGCTGGAGAGATGATTCAGTGGCTAAGAGCGCATGAGCTCTTGCAGAGGATCTGGGTTTGGCTCCCAGCACCCACATGGTGGCTCAAAGCCACCTGTAACTCCAGGTGCAGGGAATCTGCATCTTCCGACCTCCACAGGTTTCTGCTCACACATAATATGCATATACACACTCAAGCATAAGCATATACTCATAAAATAAACACTTTTAAAAGGTCAAAAAATAGAATAAAGAGCACAGAGAAATCCCTCACATTAAAAAAAAAAAAGCTTATAACTGAGATTGTAGTAAAAATGGAAGATAGATGGTTCAATAAACAGTGTGTGCTACCAGTGTGAGGAAAACTGGGCATTCACTCTACATCCTGAGCACGAATAAGAGTCTACAATACATATAAACCTTTTAGAATTAGACATAGGAAATATCTCTATGGCTCTGACATCAAATGGTCTTCTTAAACAAGACTCTAAACTATACAAGAAAAGATTGATAAATCTAACACATTAATTTGTTTTTTAATTTAAAAGTTTGTTCAACAAAAGTGATAGTAAATAAAGTTAGAAGTCAAGCCACACAAACTAAAAAGCATGTGCAGCAAATTGTATAGAAAAAGAGTAAAACGCAATAGCCATAAAGAACAACTGGAGATCAGTTTAACAGAAGATGAGCATCTCAGTAGAAAGAAAAGGTATCAAGGCTATGAATAAGCGATTAACAGAAGAGAAACCCTGAGAGAACTAAGCATATGAAAATACGACCTTGCTCGTAATGATGAAAAAGGTAAAAGGAAGCAATAAGATGCCATTCACACTAGTGAGAAGGGCATGATGGTAAAGTTTGACATTAAGTGTTGACAAGAGTACTGAGCATCAAAAACACTCCCATCTGGGCTGGTGAGTTGGCTCAACGGTTAAGAACACTAGCTGCTCTTCCAGAGGATCCAGGTTCAATTCCCAGCACCCACATGGCAGCTCACACTGTCTGTAACTCCAGTTCCAGGGGATCTGATACCATCACACAGATATATATGTAGCTAAAACATCAATGCATATAAAATAAAAATAAATCATTTTTTAAATTTAAAAAAAAGAAAACTTAAAAAAAAAACACTCCCACCATGCAGAAGACAATTTATAACCACACCATCTGTGTTCATTCCTACGTGAGTACCCCAGAAAAACTCTCCCACATATGCATAAAAAGCAATATGTAAGAATTTTTCTTTTCAAATTATGTATAACAGTCAAGAAAATTATTAATAAAATACCTAGCATTTGACTATTGGTAAATGATTTACAACATATTATAAGTTGACTACAGATCAACACCAAAAACAGAAAAAAAAAATCATGAATCTCCAATGAGGCAAAGAATTTAGAATATTAGGAAAGACTTCCATCATGCATGCAAAGACTTAAAAACTCTGAAGTCTTGAAAATATTTAGCTGTGTTAGGCTAACATAGTGCTCATGTAAGAGACATTACATTATTCATCAAAGCTGTTGTAATGCTTAAAACATTTCATAAATTGAAATATTCACATGCTGTGTCACCCAGCCAAATCAATAAATAAAATTAAGCAACTCCCTTTTGTCCCACAGTGTTGATAGTTGGGAATAGATGAGAGTGAGGGCAGGATTAAAACCCAAACTTTGGAAGCAGCAGCTTGAGTTGGATGGTGGTTGTGTCTCTGAATTGAGAAGTGACATAGTGGTTCTATGCCTATCTAAAATGGAGAAAATAATAGACCTTTTTGAGGGCTAGATATGATAACTTACATAGCATTCTTATCATAGTTCCAAGCCCATAGTCTGTGCCAAAATGGGGGGAGGGGAGTCATTGCAGGCAGCAGGCCTACAGTATACTACATCGTGCCTTCAGTACAGCATATTTAGAAATAGATGCTTTAAAGCCGTGCATGGCAATTTGTATCTGTAATCCTTGCACTGGGGAGGTCGTGACAGAAGAATTATCGTGGATTAAGACCAGTCTGGACTACAGAGTGAGTCCCTGCAACCCAGGCTGCAGGGTGCCCCTTCCCCAAAAAAGTAGTAGGAAGAAAGGAGGACAAGGGGAAGGAGGAGGAAAATGAGGAGAAGGAAGAAGAGAAGGAGAAGGAGGTGAGGAAGAAGAATAAAAGACGGAAAGATAAGGGAAAAAAGATGCATGCTTTAGGCTGGAAAGATAAGAGAGAAAACAAAAGCACTCTAAGGCAAAAGTCAGTGGAATGGAAGGAAGGGAAGAGAGTGCCTGTCCTAAATCTCAGAAAACGAGGGTGGGAGGCAGATCCTCATGTGGTCACTTGGACACCCAAGAGCTGATGCAGGACATTCAAGAAAGCCCTACTTCAGTCCCAGCAGTATGAGTTGCAACCTCAGGTCCTCATGAGAAACCCTAACTTGCCCCTGTAACCGGGCTTGTGCATTTTTTTTCAGTTACATATTACCGTGACAGTGCCATGCAACAAGCCACCCAGAATTCAGCAGCGTAAAGAAATAAGCATCAATGCTCTACACAATGTGTGCATTTGCTATTTAGCTAGATGTACTCATTCATTCTACAATATATACAGACTTCAAAATATCACATTGTGCGCAGTGAATGCATACAATTTTATGTCATGTTAAAATTGATTCATTAACTTGATTTTTCAGAAATGTGGAAAATATTACTAGCATTGCCTTGCTAGTAATAAGAAAAGTGCAAAATTAAACAATAAAATAACACCCAACTAATCTGTTTTGCATAAACAGCCAAGTTGTGTCTTAGCTTCTTTCTTGATGCTGTGATAAAAAATACCCTGGCCAAAAAAAACTTAAGAAAGGAGAGGTTTATTTTGGCTCACAGTTCCAAAGTCCATCATGAAGCTGGTAGGCAAGGCATGGTGGCAGAAGCAGGAGGTTGGCCGCTCGCTGCATCTACACTGATAAAGCAGAAAGTGAGCAGGAAGTGGCGTCATTTAAAACACATCAAGGCCTGCTCCCAATGGCCCACTTGCTCCAGAGAGGCTCCACCTCCTAAAGGTTCCACAGCCTTCTCAAACAGCGCCACCAGCTGGAGACCAAATTGTGTGTCTGTAGGGAACATTTCATAGTCAAACCACAGTATTCCACCTTGGTTCCCATGGGCTTATCACTTCTACCACCTTCTTCTGATCAAAACAAGTCACAAGACTAGTTCAGATTCAAAGCCACTTCCTCATGGGAGGAGAAAGAGCATCACATTGCCAAGGTCATGGACTAGGAACGTGGTAGATGATTCAGTTTGGCAAAGCAATATATCCAGGATCCTGGTCATTGGTCCCCATTGATCTTCATTAGGAGGCCAGCCAAGCATCAGGTATTTCCCCTTGCCTTCTGAAATCCTTGAGACATTCCTTGGGCTACAAAATAATCAGTTAAAAAAAAAAACTTTTTTGGCCAGGTGCTGGAGGCACACACCTTTAATCCCAGCACTCAGGAGGCAGAGGCAGGTGGATCTCTGAGTTTGAGGCCAGCCTGGTGTACAGAGGGAGTTCCAGGACAGCCAGAATTACAACGGAGAAACCCTGTCTCAGAAAGAAATTAAGAAAGAAAGAAAGAAAGAAAGAAAGAAAGAAAGAAAGAAAGAAAGAAAGAAAGAAAGAAAGAAAGAAAGAAAGAAAGAAAGAAAGAAAGAAAGAAAGAAAATACTATAAGTATAAAGCTATACCTATATTGAAGTCTGTACGTTTGAAGTATATGTGAATCAATGTACATATGATTCAGTTTGCAACATGCACATATGTGAGCTTCCACGTTACTTTCTCAGTATTTTATATGGAATATTCTTGAGGGCATTTTGAGGGCTCTCCACATTGTTTTCCTTAGCGGCCACACCAGTTTGTACACCCTGAAAATAGATAGTAGCTGTAGTAGTATCCATGATAAACTTCCCTAAGTTAAACAACTAGTCTCCATCCCACAAATCTCAAATGTGCTTTACAAAAGCCTGAAAGATGAGTAGATAAAACCTATGGCTTCCAGGGACAATTTTTTCCAGCCATACAAGGTGTCTCTCTTTAAATTCTTTTTTAACATTTTTTAATCCAGTTACAAGATGGTAGATGTCCATATTTTTTTCATATCCTCCTCATTTTGGTTAACCTCCATCCTCCTGTCTCCCCTATCTTCTACCCCTTTAAACCTTCCTACCCCATTATCCCCCCCTCCATTTTGTATTATCTATGTTCTATTAACCACTCCATTCAGGATCCCTCTCGGTAGTCTCTTTCTAATGTCCTGACTTCTAAATGTACTCTAGGTTAAACACACAAAATTAGAAGTCAGGAGTTAAGGTCCACGTAAGAATGAGGACATGCAGTGTTTGTTTTTCTATGCCTGAGTTAACTCACTCAATATAATTGCTCTCAGTGCCATCCATTTACCTAAGATTTCCACAATTTTATTCTTCACGGCTTAATAAAATCCTGTAGTATATATGCATCACATATTCATTCTCCATCTGTCAGTTGATAGATATATAAGCTGATTCCATTTCTTGGCTATTATGAATTAAGGAGCAGCAAACGTGGACAAGCAAGTGTCTCTGTAGCGATATAGCGATGTACAGTCCTTTGGGTATATGCCCAGGAGTTGACCTGCTGGGTCATATGATAGCTCTATTTATAGCTTTTTGAGGGCTCGCCACATTGTTTTTCCTTCGTGGCCACACCAGTTTGTACTACCACCAAGAGTCAGTAAGGGTTATTCTTTCATGGTAGTCTCACAAGCATTTGTTATTATTTGGCTTTCTGATGGTTGCCATTCTGACAGGGATGAGATGGAATCTCAAAGTCACTTTAAACTCCATTTCCCTGATAGCTAATAATATTGAGTCCTTTTTATTACTTGAAAATTTTGTACATGTCTACAAAAATCCCTCCATTCCAATTCCTCCTAGACTCTCTTGTCACTATTCAGTCTCAACATCATGAGTTTCATCATCATCATCATCATCATCATCATCATCATCATCAACACACTGGGTTCACCAGTGATTCCAGTATGTGCACAGATGTGGGGCCATCTCTAGAGCATAGGTATCCTCTCGGGGACTGCTTCCTTAATGAAAATGGACTTTCTATCTCCCAACAGTCATCAGTTGCTAATAGCTCCTCAGCTAGGTGTGGAACTTCATGGCTGCCTCTCCCAACTCCACGCTGAGATTTTTTTTTTCTTGCTTGAGCTAACTGTCACAATCATTGTTAAGTATGTCACACTGAGATATATGTTTCCCCCTGTCATGTCTAGGAAACACTGCTTCCTTAAAGTCATCCACCGTCTCTGGCTCTTACTATCTTTCCACAACTTCTTTCACATGGATCACTAAGCCTTGAGGGGAAAGTTATAAAATATACATCTCATTTAGGGATGATCTCTTCTGCACATTGGCCAGTTATGGCTCATGTACAAATTGACACCTACTGCAAGAAGCTTCTATGGGTATAGCAATAGGTCATTAGGAATTGTTTTATTACTATGTCCATTTATCAGAATAATGTGTCTTAATAGCATTTCTATTACTGTGATGAGACACCATGACCAAGGCAACTTATAGAAGAGTTTATTGAGGGTTTACCATTCAGAGGGTGAGTCCATGACCATCATGATGGGGAGCATGGCAACAAGCAGGCAGGTATGGTGCTGGAGCATTCACTGGGAGCTTACATCTGATCCACAATCAAAAGGCAGAGAGGCAGAGAGAGAGAGAGAGAGAGAGAGAGAGAGAGAGAGAGAGAGAGAGAGAGAGATATGGGGGATGTTTAGGACATTTGAAAGCTTAAAGCCCCAGTGACACATTTCTTCCAACAAGTCCATACCTCCTAATCTTTCCCAAACAGTCCCACCAACTGGGGGCCAAGTATTCATGAGCCTCTGGGAGCCATTCTCATTCAAAACACCACAAATAGTAGTAAGTTTTTCCCATGACCTATCTAGCTACAGATTTCAGCCTCACTGACAGTGTCAGTTATGGATTCCATCTCATGGAACAGGACTTAAATCTAATCAAAAAGTGGTTGGTTACTCCCATAACATTCATGCCCCTGTTGTACCAGTGGGCATATCTTAAAGTTTCAGGGTTTACAGCTGGTCTGATGAATTCTTTTCTCCTCTAGTAGTGTAAATAGCACTGTTCAGCACTGTGAAAGCTAGCCAGTATTGATAAAGCTTACAGCTAAGTACAATCTAGTTTTCTCCATGTCCTCTGACTACAGTATGTAGACTATAGTGTTATAAAGGGTGAAAGGAAAAAAATGGAATAAGGAGAATTAAATGGGGTGGTGAATGGGAAAGCAGGATGGAGGAGGGAATGTGGGGAGGGATATCTAACACTAAAGCCCTTTTGAAAAGCTAATATGGAAGCATGCTACTGTAGAAGCTTTCTAAAATATGTGCATGTGGTGTGTGTGTGTGTGTGTGTGTGTGTGTGTGTGTGTGTGTGTGTGTGTGTTTAAAAAGTTTAAATGGAGTTTACTCTGTAATGAGGGGGTACAATACCACAACTGGATATCATATTCTACCAAATAATGCCCAAGTACCAGTAACGAGCTACTTCCTTTTGAGTTGTTGGCTAATAGAGTTTCATAGACTCCCCCACAAAGTATTATAGGCTATTGCCAATCCTATTGGTTACCCTCCAGAACTTGACAGTAAGACCTTATTTCTTCAGACGTTGACACTTTTCAATATGGAATTCTTACCTTCTTGATTGAGTTGGCTCAGAGATTAGGTTGTTGTTGATGATGATGATGCTGTTGTTGTTGCTTCTGCTGCTGTTGGTGGTGGTGGTGGCTATTATTTGGCTAGTAGGGTTGTTTCTCTGTTTTCTTTCTTGGTCTGTTTGTCAATAATGTCTAGAAAAGTTATTAGATTTTGTATGCTAATTTTGTACCCTGCTACTTTGCTGGATTTTTGTTTAGTGGTTCAGAGTTTTCTGGTGGCATCTTTAGGGTCTTTTATATCTAGAGTCATATTGCCTACAAACAGGGGTTCTTTAACTTCTTCTTTTCCAAAATACTGCCAAATGAGTTGGATTTTTTGTTTGTTTGTTTCTATGTCAAAGTAGAAACACAGTTCAGTACAGGTGGGTGACCATCACTCCACCATTGGTAGGCAACGTCTCTCCCCTGTATGCTGAGACACCCTTGGAAGTAACTACCCACCCATGGATCCCAGAGCTTCCAAAGAATCCAAGCCGACCAGCTAGCAGCCAACACACACCTATTTTATTTTATATTTTATACTGTTTCACTTTTTATATTTCATACTGTGTTTCAATTTTTAAGGAAACCTGTGTGTTTTCCCCTGGAAGCTACTTCAAATTTTAAAGTAAAGACCAATTGTTACAGTTAACAGAAACCTCTTTACAATAGAAGCAGCCCAGGGTCAGAAGGCCACTGGAGAAAGAGGTGAGGATGGAAGGGAACTTTGATGGACAAACAGAAAATTGGATGGGCCACTGACAAGCCCAACCTCAGCTGAACCATTAAAGACTAAGTTGTTCCCAGAAGACCAAACTAAAGAAATCCACTAAAAATGCTTTTGGCCATGTGTCTGACTTGTCTCTATTTTCCCCACAGCCATGGAACGAGGTGTGCAGGAGAGGTTTCTGCTGCAGCCAGCAATAATATCTGTGGAGTCGGCGTGGCATACAACTCCAAGGTGGCAGGTGAGCCAGCCCTGCCAGAGACAGGCACCATGCTTGGCAGCCTGCCCCAGGAGATGTCACATTCTGATCTCCAATCTGGCAGACCACAGCAAAATTATCTCACTGGGCAGGAACTCTGAGACCTACAGGTGGAGCATGCATGGGAAGGCATTTCATTGTAGCCTGCCCACAGCACACTTGAGATACTCTTGAGCATAAGATACCAATAAATAGGCAGACCACAAGTACAAAGCTCAAATGTGAATAGATTTTCATAAATGTAATGCCCATGTAACCAACAAAACCCAGCCAGACCCCAAGGCCCTCCTCCTCATGACACTTTCCCCAAGTATTACCTACCCAAGAGTAGCCACAATCCTTTTTTCTGACAGCAAAAATGATCATTTCTGGTTTTTAACTTTCTATTAATGCAATTACTACTTTAAAGTATTGTGTCAATGTCAACAGCATTTTAATGAAAATAAAATATGAACTAGAGAACAGTAGTTCTCAATCTGTGGGTCACGACCCCTTTGGGGGGTAAAAAACCCTTTCACAGGGGTTGCCTAAGACCATCTGCATATCAGATATTTGCATTGCAATTCATAACAATAGCAAAGAAAGCAGTTAATGAAGTAACAACAAAAATAATTTTATGGATGGGGGGGTCATCATAGCATAAGAAGTTGTATTAAAAGACTGAAGCATTAGGAAGGTTGAGAACCACTACTATAGAACATAAGGAGGTGTGTAAAGATTATTTGTAAAGATTCTGGTGTCCTTGAACTGTTTTATATCTTGAAACTGTTGGTCCATCTCATCTTTAAGGACACATGCCTTCATATGGAACTTTTTATGAAACCTCACTGGATCTGATACTTCACACTTTCCTCTTTGCAGGGGTTTTAGGAATGGGAGCAGAAAGTCAATGGAAATTTAAAGAGAAAGAGAAATAGACTCAGAAGTTTTCAACAAAAATGAAATGTTTTCTGGCTGTTCTAAATATTGGGTCCAATTGGATCTTAATTTATTCAAGCTTAGTCACCCAACCTTGGTTTTCTTTCTTTTACCAACTTTCTTGATAATTTTGTTCCTAGC
>JAMJFZ010003445.1:3730000-3780000 GCA_026225945.1 Cricetomys ansorgei
GGCAGGGCAGTCAGTGACTTGCAAATAGGCTCTACAGTCAGTTCCACACCATCTTGAGCTTCCCGGAGCAGCCCACAGTGGAGTGGGCCCAGGTTGGTTTGGCCTTAGCTGCCTTCCTTTTCAAATTAGAGCAGATGGATCTGCACAGGAGAGGAACTTGCCTGATGCTCTCACCATAAAAGGATAAACACTTGAAGAGACAGACACGCTTATCAAAACGTCTCATGACAGCTCGTGACGGTCTTCAATTTTAGTGTTACTTAAAAACAAAAGGTAATTTTAAAACCAGTTTTGCAAAGACTTTGAAAACCATACTGTTGATCATATAACCCAGAATTTCTCTGCCAGCAATGAATCTCTTTTATATGATCATCATTGTTACTGGCCAATAATTCATATAACACTTCAGTGAACTTATACATTTTGTATGTAGGGGTTTTTTTTTTTAAGCAAACCAGTTAAAAATCACCATAACTACCATGACTGATGAGTGTTCAGACCCCAAAACCTGAGTGAGCATGAACTTACTCCTCAGCCTCTGGGGCTAATATTCACGAGCACAGGAGGTGCCAGTTATCAGTGCTGAGGTGCCCAGGTGATATATAATAGCATGCACTAGTGTCAGATGAGAGTACACCTCTGGTGACAGGGATGAAGCAAAGAGGGTTCTGCTGAAATCCACTGGGCCATCGCTGCCCCCCAGGCACCAGGCCCATCGTGGTGCAAGCTAAGCAGGGAAGCAACTATAGCCCCTAAATGCATAGAGGGAGGAAAGACAGAGTACCTGTAACCATTAATGACCTGGAGGGGTGGGTAGGGTAGAAATGCCACCTATGCAGTCTGTAGCTGGCCTTGCACATTAAGTTACGTCAACCAATAGAGCATCTTACAGATCTGAAGACATTGACTCCCAGCTCCTTCAACACTTCTCTCTTCCTTTCCCTACTACCCTCCCATAGTTCACAGAGCATCTGGGAGCACAAAAGAAGAGGGGCCCTCCCTAAAAGCCTTCAGATCACCCTGAACATATGTCTTGGTCACTAATAGTGCTGTCATTTGCAAAGTTAATACTGTATCTCATTCAATTCATGCATGCCACAGTCCTCCTGGGGTTAACCTGATTAAAAGAAATGCAAGGAGCCTGGCCCCAAGAATATGAATGAGCCCAGCTCTCAGTCTGTGGTCTGACTGACCCCTGCCTCCCTCAATGCTAAAGCAGTTAAGTGAATACACATTAGTTCTGGTATTCTTGTTCAGCACAAAGGGAGCTCGTGACAGGGTGAAGAGAAAGGACAAGGGAACCAGGGCTGTAAAGAAAATGAAGGTTCAAGCACAGCTGATTGCCCCACGCTGATTCTGACAAATCCAGGGCAACCATCAGCAAGCTGGTTGAACAGTCAAGATCTACTTTGGCCAATGTTAAGTTTCCCTCAACTTTCTTCTTTTTGAGGTTGACTGCTCAAGCCTGGGTAATCAGTACCAGTCAAATTCAAAAGCAAATGAGCTTTCTCCTTAAAACAAGACAATGTTGGCCCCTCTGTTTATTTACCACCCACAAAGCAGACATAATTTCACTTTAAATTTTTTTTTCTCTTCAGTTTATTCTGTAGCTCAATAGTCTCTCTATTAAATTGCTGACAACTTCCTAGAGATTGAACCCAGGACCATGTACATGCTTGGCAAGCTCTCTACCACTGAGCTACAATCCAGTGTTTTTTAGTATTTGTTTTGAGACAATATCTCACCAAGTATCCCATTCTGGCCTTGAACCTATAGTCTTCCTACCTCAGCCTTCTGGGTTGCTTCTCTTGGAGGCAGGCTGCTCAGGCCTGAGTGTCTAGCACTAAGCAAGTTTGAAAGCAAGAAAGTTAGGCATGCACCACTATGCCCAGTTACATTTGTTAAGCAAATGAAGTAGACATTGGTCCGTAGCAGAGTGTAGTTTTGAGCTTTCTTAAAAACACAAGTTCTAAAAAGTTCAAACCAATCCTTGATTAAATGCACTTCATCCAAAAGAAAGAATATCAATTCCTAATTGAATGTTAGTTGTCATAAATGGGTGACCTGGCTTAGGGGTTAAGGCAGAGGCAGAGGAAGATTTGTGGCTGTCTACGGCCTTTGTTACTTGTCTGAACCTGTTATTTCTTGTGGAGAGGAAAATCAACTAAAAAAGCAATAACATGAGACATAGATGCCCGTAAGAGTTCACCCATCTGAAGGTCAGTATCCAGCATCGTGTGGACCCCATAAATAGAAGTAAACAAGGAGCTGCATCCCAGGCACTCGGGTGCCTCGCTGTCTGGTGGGACATGAATACTGCTGTCACTGAAATCTGCTAAAGGAGTTCCACGAGGAACTTTGATCCAAACACGCAGAGTGGCTTCACATCACTGAGGCGGGAAAAGAAAGTGTCCAGCTGCCCAAGGTCAGACTAGGTCTTAAGAAAGAAAACAACACCATGTTGATTCCTCATGCCCTAGAAGAACCTGAGTACCCTTTATTTAAATGGATTTGCATACCCTGTTAGAGAATGATGTTTGAGAAAAATAATGTTCTTAATAATGATGTCTTTTGACCACAAGTCTTTACTTCTGGTTTCCTGAGGACTAAGAATGGAGTGTTGGGATCCAGGTTTTAGCTGGACATGGCCCTTCACTTCATAATCCTTGTGTTAGCTCCATTCTGTTGCTGTAATAAAACACTTGAGGCTGGGCTGTGTATAAAGAAGTTTATTTGGCTTATAGCTTGAAGGGTGAAAGGTCAAGTTCAGGGGACTCCATTGGTTCACTCTTTAGTGAGGATATGGAAGAAATACATGGAAGAATGCTTAGCTGGTAAACATAGGAAGTCAGAGAATAGGGAGGTTTGGGGACTGAAGATCCCCAACTCTTCTCAAGACCCATGTCTTTTCTCTACCCCCTTGTCTTCGGAGAGATGGGTACCAAAGTCTTGTTTCTCTGTTCTCTCCTGTGCACAGGTATCCGGATGCTGGACCAGCCCTTTATGACGGACATCATCGAGGCCTCCTCCATCAGTCACATGCCTCAACTGATCGACATCTACAGTGCAAGCTGGGGCCCCACAGACAATGGGAAGACGGTTGATGGCCCTCGAGAGCTCACACTCCAGGCCATGGCTGATGGTGTGAACAAGGTAAAGACATCCCTGTCTCCACAAGGCCCTGGTCCACCCATGAGGTAGGCCATGGAGGTGACAATACCGTGGATGAAGTGGCAGGGTGGTGTAGAAGAGGGTCTATAGCCCTATATGTTAGTTTAGATCCTGTGGAAGGTAGGCACAGAAGAGGGTTTAGTGCTGCAAGAGGTGCATGGGAGGGAATTCCTAGCAATCATAACATGGACAAGGGGCAAATGAAGTCAGAGAAGGTTAGACAGGAACAGGGCCTGACCCTTGTGATGGGGACAGAGGACGAAGAGTTTGCAGAAGAAGAGTCTGAGACTATAGTCCCACTCTGAAGAAGTTTCTGCTGGGTTGACAGGTTGTCTTCATATGAAGTCACCCCCGCAGGGCAGAAACAGGTCAGCACTGGCATCACCATGGGATGCTCAGTGGCAAGCTGGAAGCAACCTATAGGCAGTGAGATCTCTGGCCACATTGGAGAGTGAGTCCAGGGGCAGCAGACTTCAAGCTAAGCCCCAGTGCTTCTATGACAGGAGGTCTAAGCACCAAATTTTGTGGCCATAGATTCCTGATATTAGCTCAGCAATGGACAGTACCAAAGAAAAGGCACCGAACTAAGCCTCCAACAAGAAGGCAACCAGGAGACACAGCTGAACAGGGCAGGGGTTACCTAGACAGGACACAAGCCAGGCTCAGGGATCAGAGCTCTAGTGGACAAAGACTCAATTACAATCCCTGGTACCTGAGAACCTATCAGCAAGTGGTTTCATCCAGTCTAGCCTGCTGAGCTGCCTATAAAATAGTCACATGTGGGATTCTTAAAGGGACTGGGATCCTTATGAGATGTAGAGTTGTATGGCACTTGGAAATGCCCACAGCCCCATGTCCTGCTGCCCCTCAGACAACCACCTGAAGACTCCACGGCATAACACAGCCTCTGTAGATATGGAGGTCCTATGAATCAGGAATTCAGAGAGGGCCTATTGGGGGTGACCTAATGTGCCACAGTGCTTGTGATTTGAGCATTAGTTCCCAAACTGTCTTTCACAAGCTGTTTTGGAATTGCTGAACTTAGAGCATGCCCACCAGCGAGCCTCTGGGAGGGAAGTGGTAAGAAATGTCATGCCTCGGCCCAACCTGCCTGCTTAGCCAATGCTTCACTCTAACAAGATTCCATCAAGGGCTGGGGGGCATTGCTGTTGATGATCCAGGGCTCATAGCCCTGAGATACTGCAACCCTAAAACGTCACTTCAGACACACACACTAAACAGAAAGGGCAGTGGCAAACCGCGTACGTTAAGGGAGTGACAGGGTCATATGGACCAAGCTGAATGTCCTGCTTATCTCTGCTTATCTCAAACATCCAGGTAGCTTAGCTGAAGAGATATCTTTTGAGGAGGCCGGAGTGACCAGATAGTGGGGTGATTCAGACGAGACCTCATATAGCTGAGAGAGAGTTGAGCCTCCTGGGTCCCAGACGGCTCAGATGTGTGGAAACCCACACCTGGGCTCTGCAGTCCAGATGCTGGGACACCCCCACCACCCCACCCCTGTTTTCCCTGGCTTCGCGTCTCATGCTCTTCGGTCCTTCCTTCTTTTCCTTGGGGCATGTGTTCAGGTAGTGAGAACACCCCTTCCCATCCTTGCACAGCACAACCTGGCGGCCTCAGGTCTACTTGTCCCAGCTGCTTCTGGGGAAATCTTGGCCCCAAATTAGGAGACACGTCCTCCCCAAGACGAGGCTTTAAAAATAACATGGTTCTTTACAAAAGGCTCAGAACCTGAAGGGACTAAGGTCAGTGACATTTCTTCTTTTTCTCTTCTGTTTCGGATAACAACTCTCAGTGGTGGATATTCAGTCTTCCTTGCGCTCTGATGGAGAAGTTGCTTGTGTACGGTTGAATTCTGTCAAAGATCTGAACAGAAATATAAGACATTGCGTCCCTCTCTGTGACAGGGTTGAGTGGCATATCCTGTCCCTCCTCTTGAAGTTCTAACCCTGGGTGTTTCAAAATATGACCTAATTTGAAATTCGGATCATTGCAGATAAAATTAGTTAAGATGAAATCATGGTCGAGTGGATTGGACCCCTAAGCCTGTATGATAAGGATAAAAATCCTTAGTTATTAATGAAAATGGTATCATTAGTCCACAAACATGCTCAAAAGAAAAATATTACAAGCAAAAAAAAAAAATGTAGACAGTGATGCCAGGACCCATACGCAAGTCAGTGAATGCCAAGATGCCAGGAAATCACCAGAGACTGGGAGAGGGTGTGGAAGAGCCTTTCTCCAAGGTCTGGAGAAGAAGCAAATAAACTGGCACTTCAATCTTGGACATCCAGGTTCCAGGGCAGTTAGGAAATTAATTTCTGTTGTTTAGAGTACCCAGTTTGTGGTACTTCCTTACGGTAGTCCTAGAAAAGTAATGCATCTTTCCAGTCTTAAAATAGGCAATCAGAACAGGGATTTGGCCATACTCTATAACAATATGGAAAGACCTGGTCACTATTCAAGGTCACTTTGATGTCTCCTGGCTCTCTCTTTTATAGCCAAGATGATTAATCAGTGGTCCAATGAGAAGTTTTTTTCCTCTCTTTTGCAAACTCAAAAGACAATCTTCCTTCATTTTTTATCAGTGTTGAAGAGAAAACATTCAAAAATCCACAGAAAACCACAACCAATAAAATACAGAGTTGTGGAGCCTACTCCTGATGGATACATCTAGAAAACACTCCCGCATCTCAGGTTCAGGGATCATTGTGGAAGATGGGGTTGGAAGACTGGGAGAGTCAGATGACCAGGGAGTTTGTGTGAGATCATGTCTCCTAATAATATCAGAAGTTATATCCATAAAGTCTTACCAACAAGACTGCCTAAACATGAGCTGAACAAGAATGATACCAATAGATTTACCAAAGTGGATAGGGACTTGTTATAATCTAATCTTAATAAAAGAAACTGTGATGGCTATCCTTGGTTGTCAACTTGACTACATCTGGAATGAACTATAATCCAGAAATAGAAGCCACATCTATGAGAGATTATTTTTGCTCAATTTGAAGTGGTGAATCCACTTCTAGTTTGAACCTTCGAAGTAGGAAGACACACACCTTTGATCCAGGTCTTGAGGCAGGAAGACACACCTCTAGTCTGAGCCAAACCTTCTGCTGGAAGCCTATATAAGGACACGGAAGAAGGAAACTTTTGTTCTTTGCCTGCTTGCTCTCACCTTGTTAGCAAGTCCATTTCTTCACTGGAATTAGAGCCTTCTTTGGAATTCCAGCATCTATTGAAGACCAGCCAAGACATCCAGCCTTGTGGTCTGAGCAACTTCTGGATTCTTATACTTTCTGCTCATTTCCTATCATTGTTGAATTAGCTGAACTTCAACCTGTAAGTCAATTATATTTATATATATATATATATATATATATATATATATATATATATATATATATATATACATACATACATACATTCATTTTGTAAGTTTTGTCCCTCTAGAACCCTGACTAATACAGAAATGTTCCTATATGGCAAGTGCCATGATGGAGTTGCTCCTGGTGACATCACTCTGGTAACTTGAAATCAGGAATGTATGTTAGGAAACAGAGCATTTATGTCCCCCTTCAGAGAGCTTGTTGTTCATCAACTCAGCCCTGGTTTTCCTTCAGTCATAGGAGTTGCATACTCTATATTCTCCCCACTAAGTAAAAGACAGAATTGCCATAGTGAGGCTGAAAGTTCCCTTTGAGAGGTGAAAAGTTGTAATATAAACACCTGGAATCCTGAATCATATGTTTCTGCAAAATGACAAGTGTTTCAACCTGAGTCACTATCTATCCTGTGAGTGTGGGGGACACCTTTGCTAAGTAAGTAGCAGCCCTACTCTATAGAAAAGCTGTCTCCCTTACATTCAATACAAGGTTCAAGAAACACAGAGTCCTGGAAGTGAACATCTTCATTCCATCCACTAAGCATCAGTTCCTATACTTGGGTAGAGCCTGTTGGGAAACTAACAAAGTAGTGTCCTGCTACAAGGCTGTGGTAATCTACTGTTGAAATGGAGCCAATCTGAATCAGTGTGAAGGACCCTGACATTAAAAACATTTTTAATTAAAATTAAAATTTTGCACAAGGCAAAAAACCCACCAGTGGGACCTGGTGGCAGGGGGTGCTGCTGCTGCTCTGTTACATTCTCAAGGCTGGAACTCTTGACATATCAGCAGCTTGCTTTCTTAACACATGATTCATGGTTGAAAAAAAAAAAAAAAAAAGCATATATCCAAGCAAGGGACAGATGGCAGCAGGAGACTAGGAGAGCATTTGGCAGGTGTCCATTTCTCCAGCCTCCAGCAGACATGGTACGTTTCAGCACCTGAAGCTGGAAGAATCAGACAAGTATGTGACAAGTGCCCTCTGTCTACATTTGCAATGCAGATGCGTTTGAAACAGGGCATCCCTAGGTGGCTGCTGTCATTCACTGTACTTCTGAATGTCACATCTCAGAGCTGGATCTTCCTCTCTGCTCCACCTGTAACCTCCCTGGCTCCAACTGAAAGTCCTTTTCAAGTGTGATGGATCAGCAAAATGTGCCAAGATTGCTGGAAAGCAATAGAAAAGTCCTCATGGCTTACCTTCAGACAGCAGCATGCAAATATTTTGAAGAGGAAAGTACATGGCGTGGTGAGAAATGTATGTCTTCTCATTTGACTTTTCTCCCCAGATTGTGGGAACAAGGTTTTGTTTCAATAGAACACTTTTTAGACAGTTCGGAGTATTTTGTGACAGTATAATATACAGAAGCAAAGGGCCTCTCATCATTAGTTCAGTTGTCTGATTTACTCTAAAGAAAAACTTACCTAAGAGGGTATCCATCCGCACCCAGGAGTCTGACTGTTAGGTGTCATACAGAGGCAATGCTTACATTTGTCTTTGAATATTAACACCCTGCATGTGGGTTTTGTTTGACCAATATGATAATCATAAAAATGAGGAGGAAAATGAAAATGTGGGCAAGAGACCCCGAATGGTGCACACACTGTTCACCACAGACGTCACCCACATATCTAGTGTGTAAAGTTATCCTTTTCTGTGGCAAGGGAGCTGAGATAGAAGCCACTGGGAGAGGTTTACTCCCAAGGGATGGCAATGCTCTATTGATCAAACCCAGAGGGTACACAGCCTCTTGGGAAGAAGCCCTAAGACAAAGAGATGCACACGGCATTTGGAAATTCCCAAGCACAAGAGGTTCTGAGGTCCAAGGGATCTGGAATGACCCCCTCTGTCATCTGTTACTATCACGGAAGCTCAGATGAAGCAAAATATAATCAGAGACTTAGAGGCATCACTCTCCGGACAAACAGAGCACTGGAGAGCATATGTTCATTGGTTGGATGGGAAGATGTGGCCCTTGCAAAGAGATGGATGAGGCCACAGACAAGCCATCATACATACAGTACAGCATCTCATCTTCCAGCGTCTTCTTTTCCTCCAAGAACCAGAGGAATTCAGACAGCATGAGAGAACCTTGATGACAGAATACTCACGAGGCTCTTCCCCTACATAAAGGGAATACAGCCACTCAGGACAGCCTGGAACACTTTGGCTGGCTGTAATGACTGCATCTCAGCCCCTTATTAATCACTTCTCAGGACTGCTACTAGGGAGAGTCCATTATAGCAATAGTTAAAGACAAGTTGCAGGGATTCTCTGTGGTACTGATGAGACTGAGTGCTGAGAGATCGTCCCTGGGGCAGGTGGGGTAGAGGGCACAGCACGAGTGTCAGGTTTCTGCACTAGAATATATGAAGATGAGCCACTTGCAAGAGAGTGACGCCAAGAGGGAGGCGTAGAGGGCTGGCTGAGGAGAGGGTGATTAATCGGGTGTAGGTCAGACAAAGCCCTGGTGCTGCTTGATGAAATTTAATCAGAGTGTGGGTCAGATACAGTGGTAGCAGTGCCAGGACCTCTGCAGGCAATGGATGCCTCCTGCCACAGAACGCTCAGGGACACCAGTCCTGATTTATCCTCTGAAGCCCAATGAAGGCTCACATTTGGGGAAGGGCTGCTTGGCACGAAGCCTGCTACTTAGCCTCTGAAGTGGTTCACATACCATTACAATTCCTCCCGTCACTTCTGGGACAAAAAGAAATGGAAGAAGGCAGATGCTTAAGATCAAGGCGCTCACAGACATTTTCAGCTACATAAGGAGTTCAAGGCCTACCTGGGCTACATAAGCCCTTGTGTCAGAGAGGGCAGGCCTGTCTAGTAGGTGCAAGACCCTGAATTTAATTTAATCCCCAGCACCACAAAAACAGAAGTATTTTATATTGTGTATTTATTATTTATAGATGTTAACTCCTGGATGGAGAATCTGCAAGCATGCATTCCTTCACATCAAAAAATCCTTCTTTTAGAAACTCCTCCGGGCTGGGCAGTGGCAGTGCATGCTTTTAATCCCAGCACTCAGGAGGCAGAGGCAGGTGGATCTCTCTAAGTTTGAGACCAGCCTGGTCTACAGAGTGAGTTACACGACAGCCAGAGTTACAACAGAGAAACCTTGTCTCAAAAAACTGTAAAAGAAAGAAAAGAAGAAAAGAAGGAAGGAAGGGAGGGAGGAAGGGAGAAAGAAAGAAACTCCTAAATAAACAGATAAAAAAATACATATATACATACATATATGCATATATAATTATGCTCATTGTAAACATTAGACATTTTTAAAAAGTAGAAATAATTCTCCACGTATGTCTAAAAAGAGAGAATGAATTGTGAAATGTCTATTTTACAAGACTAATAAAACATGATATAGAAGAATGTTAATCACATGAGTAAATATTAATTATATAATAGTAAAAAAAAGAATGCATTGATCAGGCCAAGAAAAGTGAGCCTATTTCGTTATCCCGGGTTCGTTTCTGAAGCTGTTCTAATACTTTGCCTTTCTCTATAAAACTGTCAGAAACCCACAAAATTCACAGTAGGGATCATTTATTCACGGGTTATAAAGAATTTCTATTTACCTCTCCACAGTTTATGTATTTCAGTTATCCTATACTGCATGTCATTTTCACAATAAAAAGTTAAATAGCTTTTTAAAGCATATTAATGTACTAAGATGCCAAGGTGGAAACGAGATGTAGTAGAGCACACCTGTAAACCCAGTATTTGGGAGACTGGGGCAGAAGGATTGCTGTGAGTTCAAGGCCACAAGGCCAAGGTGGGCTACAATGTATGACACTTCCAGTTAGTGGCAGCCCCCCGTCACCCAGTCCCCTCCCACAGCCTCGTTTACGTGATCAACTGGAAGGTAAGATAGAGACCAGCTGGTCTAAAGAAGCTCTTGCACGGGTCTGGGAGATGTTGGCTATCAGCTGGGGCCGTGAATTTGACTGGGCAGTGTGCCTGTCATCAATCAGGCTAGAGCAGATTCATTGCCATGGTATAACCAAGTTGTGAGACATAGCAGAGATGTACAAGGTTCCTTAAGCCTTGGCCTTAAAATCTTTGCCCACTCTGTGTCTCTCACATTCTGATGGTTAGATCAAGACATGAAGCCAGTCAGGACTAAAGGGGTAGGAAATCTACCCCTTCCTCTTCTTGGGTAAAACTGCAAATTCATATTACAAAGGATGTTGGTAGATAGAATTATACTAATAGAGGCCATAGTAAACCCCACCCCCACCCCTACGCCAAGGTGTTTCCTTAGAGCAAGGCTGCTCTCACCGGCAGCCTGCTCAGGAACTCATAAGGGAGGGTTACCCCAGTATTGAGCAGAAATCTGAACCTGAGGAAATGTCCCTCCATGCCAACTACAGAAACCATCTGTCTCTTCTTTGTCCTGGTTTCTAAGAGTAGTTGCTTTTTTGGTGGAATCTTTCAGTTGTATAGATTTACCAAGAATCTGAAGACAATCCCCAGTTTGTGGTCAAACAATTATTGACTCACTCAGTCACAGTCACGGTCCTGCTGGAGGAAATTCAGAATGCTACTTCTCCTTGTCAAGAAGCAGACAGACCTTGGAGGTGATCCAGTCCCCCCTTTACTTCTCTGTCTTAGGTGAATTGGAGCCACAGACCTCTGGTGGCCACACAAAGGCAGGCTTTCTCTGTCCCTCTGCCCCTCCCCACCTCCTTTTTCTCTCCCCCTCCCTCTGTCCCTCCCTCCCCTCCCTCTCGGTCACCCACCCCTCCCTTTAGAGGGTCATCCAGCTGCCCTGCACCAAACTGCGGAGAAGGAGGAGCTTGCACACCTGATCCTCATTCCCCTCAGTGCAGGGTTACTCTTCTTCCCACTTCCTTGCCCCGCCCCCAGCCCCACAGCCTCAAGCAGAGCAGAGGAGAAGGCAAGAAGCAAATAGCATGATCCTGGCTGAGGCAGACAAGGAAAGAGGGCAAGGAAAGATAAAACGGGAAGATAAAAACACAAGAGCATGGACTGAACAGAAGCAATACTGACTTAGTCATTTATAACGCGGCTTGTCTTCTGTAACTAACGGCCGAATGGGAATAACTCCTGTGCTCTCCTTTTGAGTTCAGATGCCATTGGCTATTTGTTAGTTTCCCAGCCTTAGGCTTTATTCCTAGAGCTGGTCCCTTGCACAGGTCAAATGGCATGTAGTGTTTTCAGTACGATTCTGCTATAATCCAATTGGATAAAAAAGAAAAAACTATATATGCATACATAAAGATTTTTATATTGTTTTGGCTAAACATATACTTTGTACTTATACCTACATATACATCTAATATGGTTAAATATAAGTATATGCATGTACACTTAAATTTTCACCGAACATGTAAGAATAGGATCACAGTGGTTGCTTCCGGGGAAGTGGGGTTTAACTTTTTCTTTTCCATATACTTTGATGCTTTATAATGAGCATGTACTATCTTTACAGTCTTTTTTTAAAAATCAGTTCATTGGTAAATTTTAAGGTGATGCTTCCAGCTTTTGTTACCCTGCAATTCTCAGTTACATTATAAATTCTAGTGGCTTTATATTATATCCTTCTTGGAAAAAAATTTATTTCCACTATCTCCCACCAAAAGACTTTAGTTTCCAGCTTAGATAAAATGCAAATTCATCTATTTGATTGCATAGCTGCATTAACTCAAATCCTGATCCTCCCTAGCCCAGGACCTTTCCTGAGCAGGAAACTCCACCCCCACCTCAGCCAGAATCCTGCAGCGCCTGGCTCCTCGGTGTTGCGCCTGACACCACGTCTTCCTCCCTCTCCCAGGGACGTCGTGGCAAAGGCAGCATCTATGTCTGGGCCTCCGGGGACGGCGGCAGCTATGATGACTGCAACTGTGATGGCTATGCTTCGAGCATGTGGACCATCTCCATCAACTCAGCCATCAACGATGGCAGAACAGCCTTGTATGATGAGAGCTGTTCCTCCACCTTAGCATCCACCTTCAGCAACGGGAGGAAGCGGAATCCTGAAGCCGGTGTGGTAAGTGTGGCCGGGGGGGCCCCTATGTGATAGGCTGGTCTCCCAACTCCACTCTCTTCTCTCCATAAGTTAGCACATTTTCTAAGACCATCCACTTTATTCATGTCTATTTATGCTGTAACCAAGGAGGAGACCTACCCTTTACAGGTAGGAAGCCAGATCATGTGATACACCTCTTCCGGTTTTGTTTTTTTTTTTATTTAATCCATAGATTAAATTTTCTTATGCACTGTCTTGTTTTGTCATACAAGTAATGATGAGCTTTGGTTTGTCAATAAGTTTCTCTGGCATGTCACTTACGAGAGTAATAATTATAAGAATTGAAGTATCACGTCATACGTGTAGCCCCAGGAAAGCAGCCCTGTGTTAACAGCAGTTATAAACACCACTAGGCTAGGAATGAGGCTGCAGGGGGTAGAGCTCTCGCCTTAGCCTATATATGAGACCTTCGATTCAGCAAACTAATAATAATAGTGCCCATGGGTTGACTTATCTGACTCCTTAACCCTCCTAAAGGTGAACACAGTTGTGCATTTTATCAGGGGGAAAAGTGTGATTTCATCATATTGTATAATAGACCCATGACTTTAAGAATACAAATGAATACTTACAGGTTAGCTGGGCAGTGGTGGCACACACCTTTAAACCCAGAGGCAGAGGCAGGCGGATCACTGGGAGTTCAAGGCCAGCCTATTCTATAGAGTGAGTTCCTGGACAGCCAGAGTTATAAGACAGAAACCCTATCTGAAAAAAAAAAAATTAAAAATACCCTCCCAAACCATTTTCCTTCCTGGGCATGCAGGTTTTTTTCCTCCCCTACAGAGCACGGTAACACATGAAGGAACACATCTCTTCCTCTCTGTTTACTTTGCTCACATTCCCGTCTTTCCTCAGCCCTTCAAGCCGGACATTTGCCATATGATTCAAAGTCATAGATAAGCTACATCTTGACTGGCCACCCACTGCCACTGGGAATTCCCTGCAGTAGAAGATGGGGTTTCAATACCACATTCTCCTCCATTGCCATACAATCAGCCTCACAAGTGAGCAAAGAGAAAGAAACCTTTTGCCTAGAAAAGACGCAGCCCTTAACAACTACTCATCCCTCTCTGGCCCCCCTGGATGGCCTCCTGAAACTAGGGAAGAGGAAGTACCATCTCTTCCCAAGCAGAATGAGACTTCAGCCCCTCTGACCCTCCAAAGCCTAGCAGAAAGGAACGATGGAGGTCAGCCTTCATCCTGTTTGTGGTACCTCGCTCTAAACTCCGGAAGCTTGGCTCCTTACCCAGAGACCCCAGGTGATGAGATTTTTGCCTTCAGACCTTATCTATGACTCTTGCTCTACTTGGCTGGAGAAGGGCCTTTCTTTTGAATATTGTAATTTTCCCAATAGACCACCTTTAAACCTTCTTAATCCTCTGTTCCTCAAATAATAAGCTCTCTAGAGAACCCTGTAGAGGGAGAAGAATCTCTGTGCTTTATACATGATCTCAATGAACACCTGGCTCTCAAAAATACTGAAAATGAAATTGTCCTTATTGAAACGTTCTTTAACACTTAGGTATCCATGTCTCCCCTGAATAAAGTTGGGGAGGTAACCAGCACACACACCTGGGTTTCTTGACATGTCTCAGAATCTCTTCACAAATTTTAGATGGAGGGGAATATTTATTTTGAATAACTTAATCTTTGTAGGTAGACATCAGACATTTAGACTTCCCACTTCTGGAATATCACCTTTCCTTCTAGAAAAGAAAGGATATGCCGATGCAATAGTCCAAAAGCCAACAAGCTCAGTGCAACCCAACCCACCTTTGACTATTGACTATTCAGAATAGTTCAAATAAGATAAATAGATACGTCCATGACCCTCATTGTCTAGGGTTCAAACAGTGTGGTTTGTTCATTCATTATTCAATATCTTCTCTTCCAGGCCACCACAGACCTGTATGGCAACTGTACTCTGAGACATTCTGGGACATCCGCAGCTGCTCCAGAGGCAGCTGGCGTGTTTGCACTGGCTTTAGAGGCTAAGTATGTTCCACCCTGAGCTGGAGGCCAACTCTGAAGGGTGTAGTGTGTGCCTCTCCACCGACATGCCGAGTGTCTGTGGAGACAGGAGTGGATGTGAAAGCCTGGAAAGTCAGGGCTAATGAATTCTGCTAGACATGTTTAAAGGCTCATGGTCCTTAAATGACACACAGTCATATGCATACATCATAAAACTACATACCTGAAAGAGCAGCTGACTCCAACACCCACAATACATATCAGCAACTTATTTACATACCAAAATACATACAGCACACAAATATTTCTTCCTTCATGAAATCCCCCTTATTCCATGTGAAAATGAAATTGTCCTCAGCTATTTATTTCACTAATGCTCTCAGTCAGCTAAATGAAGGAACAGCTAGAGACTGTTCTTATAGAAGATGAATCCGCTTCTCTGCACCAAGACAAAGCAGGCCATGCTGTTCCAAACAGTCCAAGAAATAGGCTTTACTGGGAAGCCCTCTAGATGGCAGATAAGAGAACATTTCCTATATTATAATGCTATAAATGCTATGTTATAGCAGCCCCTGGAGAGGCCTTGTGTAGCTCCTCCTGAGTGTAGCTCAGATTTAAGCATCAGTGGCAATATCTGCGCAGGGTGCTGCTTACCTTCTCTGAGAAATCAGAGGCTTGCCTTCTATTCAAGGAATACATTTGTCCTCCAGAAATTTTGCTATTATGTATACAGGTTATATGAGGAGTTCAGAGAATGGATCTCCAGAAACTTGTGAGAGATTGGATTAGGGCTCCCCAGGTAGGGCAGTTAAGTTCCCATCCTTGTTAAAGTTGCTAGGTAACTGCAGTTTCTAGCATCAGTATCCAGACAGACTTACTTGCCTCTCTCCACATATTCAGTGCATTCTCTGATCTGCAAAAGAAGCAAGAGTTGAGTAGGCACAGTGGTGCATGCTTGAACTCCCAGCTCTCAGAAGACTGAGGCAGGCTAAAATGGAATTTGAGGTTAGCCTAGGCAACATAGAGATACCCGCTCTCAAAAAGCAAAAACAGATGAAAGAGGCAAGTGTCCATGCTTCCCTCTCTTTATCAGTCTAAGCGTTGATTCTTCCAATAAAAGTCGGGTGGGAATCTTAAGACACCGTGAGAGGAACACTACTCAAAACTTGGGTGTGAAGGATAGATTCCTCTGCCCTTCTTGGCCTAGAAACCAAAACTTACTCACCTATGTCAGGCATTATCAGAAGCTGAAACCAATCATCACAGGGCATCTAAGCTGGCTTTGCTCACTCAGCTGAGAGTCCAGATAAGTGTCTCCCTTCACCCTTTCAACCTCAGTGGACAAGGCTCAATCTTGGGATTGGGGCAAGCAAGATGTCACTCGCCCAGGCCTTACACACACAATGGACAACCTCAGTGAGTTGGAGTGAGGAGTGAGGAGCCCATTGGAATCCTAAATAAATTCTGGGTTCTGCACCAACCAACCACCATTCTTTCAGCACGCATTTTTTTCATGCTCAGTGCATGAGCTTTCCAAGAAACCCCACCTACTTATTTCTCCTTGGCCAGAAATGTTCACAAGGTCACCCCATGCTTCGAAGGAGGACGATAAATGTAGCGTCATTAGTCACATTGCTCTTCTGAATAAAATTGTGGTTCCTTTTTTTTCCTCTTCTTAAATTTTTAAAATTTTTGAGATTATAATATAATTACACCATCTCTCGCCTTCCCCCTCTCCAAACCCTCCCAACACTCCTCTAAATCCAAGGTCTCTTTTTTATCATTATTATTGCATGCATGTGTACATATATATTCCTAAATATAATCTGTTCCGCCCATATAATGTTACTTGTATTATGATTCCAGTGCCTACCATTTGGAATGGGAAAATTGGTGTCCTCTTCCCTGACGCCTCTCCTGCTCCCAGCTTCCTTCAGTTGCCTATGGTTCTTTGTGTAGGTTTGAGGCCTCATGGGCTTTTCCCAGTCCACTTAGGTATCCTTGGTCAGCTCATGTTTGGTCAGCCATGTTGGTTAGACTTTTTGGATGTAGCTTCTGACATTACTAGGAGACAAAAATCTCACAACAAATGCCCTGATCCTCTGGCTCTTACAGTGTTTTCATCCTCTCTTCTGCAACGTTCCCCTGACCCTTAGGTGCAGAGCGTTTTGTAGATATATTCATTGGGACTGGGATCCACAGCTCTGCATTTTGATTGGTTGTGGTTTTCTGTAGTGGTCTCTATCTGTTGAAAAAAAGGGTAAAGAAGGAATAGAAGGAAAAAAGACAACTACGGGTAGTGTCCATGTGGGCAACATCCTGTCCTGATTTCTGTTATCTGAAAAATATTCAAAATCAAGCTATCCACAAGGTTCAAATGACTTCCTAAATACCACTGTCAATACATTAACTGGTTTTCCAACTTGCTGAAGTTACCGATAACAAACTCTTTCTTGAGTGCCCACATTGCATGGGACACTTTACACACATGACCTATGTTTACCCCTCAAAGAACTGTCAAGAGCTCTTCCCCATAGCAAAAATATGAAGCTGGGACTCAGATGCTGAAATAATTTATCCAGATTCTCACAATCGGATTTACTCCCTTGGATGCTTGAGTCTAAAGCTATAGTTTTTCTCACCCTAATCCTGAACCTGGAAGAGGCAATGGCAGCATAAAATCAGTAGCAATCCCATAGAATTCAAACCTATCTTCCCTGACATTTTTTTTTTACCACCCTTTGATGATTAAAAGATGCTGTCAAGTTCAAGAACACTATCCTAAACCCATTGTCTCTGCTATCAGTGTGTGTAGGAAATATCTGAGATTCATCTTACTCCTAATTCTCAAGCTCATAGCTTCCTACATGCTAATTCAAAAGATCTGAGAACCTACACTTGTCACTAGTACCAAGATGGTTCTGATCTGGGAGGTTTGAGGACCACAGTGAAGCTCTCTGTCTGGGACAGCTCAGAGCCCACACTGATGACTCCTGCGGCAGTCTGAACCCCTGTATTATGACTACTCTCAGTTTATCTATATTGATTTACCCACCTGCCCACTAAGCTATAGACTCCGGGAAGGCAGGGAAATTCCCTATGACAAGGCTGTAAGTAGCCCAGTGCCTGGTGTGATAGACATTCAATAGGCATGTATGGAATATGACATGTGCTGTACCTTTTCACATACATGTGACCTAGCATCCCAACTGTTACACAGAACAATGAAGATTTGTCAGGTTAATTATTCTATAGCCTCCAACACAACAGCCTTTAATATTGCAGATCCTCTGCAATTTCATTTTGCCATTATTTAACAGCTGCTGCCTGTGTAGTCCTGAGCTGACATAGTAGGGTTAAAGCTTAGGGCAAGTTAGAGAAATCTCTATTTTATAGAACAATGTAGTCTATCAATCCTGAAACTTCTCAGAGGGGCAATTAGAAGGAACCCAATTTTACTTTACAGATGTACACAATCAGCCATTCCAGAAATGCCACAGAAGTTAAAGGAGTCTAGACTAGTCTCAATTATCTCAGAAGTGAGTTCTCTGATCTTCTCCCCCCACCCACCAACCCACCCATGAGGAAGGCTTCAGAGGTGACCCTCCCCAGTGACGGGGAGCACAACACCTTTGTATGGTGGACATGAAAACCCCTCCACCTGTTAGCCAGTCCTTGGGTCCCTCAGATCCTCGTTTGTCAACACTTCTGGGATTTGTAAACTCAGAATCCCATTCCAGCAAAACCGAGAGCAGTTAGCCGCAGTCGGCTTTGGGTTGTGCCAGATGTGCTCAGGATCTTCCCAAAACCATTGAGCTGCCTTTGAACCTTCTCTCCCGAGGCCACAGTTCAGTGTTTGGGGAGCATGTGGCTCACCGGAGCATTCTGGCTCTGGTTCAGAGTTCCAGACCAATGACCTTTGAATGTGTTGAAATTTTGCCAAATGGATTATATCGTTCCTTGTCCTATCCGTTGTTTTGGCTCCTGAAAAGAATCCTTGACCTTTCGATGTTCGGCTTCTGAAGAGAGCAGCGGTTCACAGGTTTTCCTCCCTGACCCTGACCCCATGACCCTCAAGTAAAAAATTCATTCTGCATTACAACCCAACACACCAACCCCAAGTGATTCATGGAAATGCTAATGTCATCTTACATCTGTGCACTCTTTTCTATTCTAATCTACTTTATCAATTGTTATTATTAATTTTTTGAGACACTCTCACTATGTATCCCGAGTTGGTCTCAAACTGCCAGCACCCCCCCACACACACACACACAGACACACACACACTGTCCCCCAAGTACTAGAATTGCCTGGATCTCCATCTTGCCTGTTAGAGCCACTTCTCACTCCCGGGGACTATGATTTAATTCATCTGGGATGTGAGCTGAGTGGAGGGATTTCAAACGCCCCCAGGAGAGCTTTTGAACCTGCAGCTTAGGTAGACTGTCTGTGCAGTGAGTTGATGTGCTAGCGCACAAATAAGCCACTACTTGCACTTTTAAACCCTGACACTGAGCACCAGCGGACACTGGTTTCCAAAGGCCGTAGTGAACGTTGTCAAGGGGCTGTCCTGTACCTTGCAGATACAGATGTGTTGAAGGTATTGTCTCTGCCTCAAACTGACAGCCTCATTTCAGACATGGAGTGTACCAGGTAGTGAGCACCCAGATTAAGAAATCGTGCTCCGCGAGCACAGGAAGCCCCCCATCCCCTGCCCTTCTGCTTCAGTCATGACTCCCAAAACTAACCCTATCCCAGTTCCCAACAACATAAATTTGTTGTTTCTGTTTTTCTGTTTTAAACAAATGGAATCATATAATATATTCCCTATATTAGTTTATTTTCCCTTGCCATAATAAAGTACCTGATACAGGATACTTAATAAAGAAAAGAGGTTTATTTAGCTCACAGATTTGGAACTGAAAGCCCAAGACCAATTGGCCCCTCAGTTTATCCTCTGGTGAAGGCTCTTCTTGTAGAACATGGTCACGGCAGGAGCACGCAGTTGAGACTAAACAGGAAACTAGAGAAAAGGGAAGAATTGGCCTTGCTCTTTTGGAACTACCTCTCTCCAGAACTAACTGGAGCTCCACCGAGAATTCTATTAATGAATGCTTCCAGAGAGCAGTTGCCCGCAATGACCCACTTTCCTCCCACAAAACTTCTTAAAGCTTCCACCATCTTCCAGCAATGACCCACTGACCAAGCTTCCAACACAATCTCTTAAGGATTCACTCAACCGTATCTTTAGTTCAGTGTTACGTTGGTAAAATTCACCCATAGCAAGCTGGGATGATAGCTCAGTCAGTAGAGTACTTGGTAAGCATACGCAAGTCCCTAAGTTCAATCCTCAGCACCACATAAACCAGATGTGGTAGTGCATGCTTATAATCCCAGTACTCAGGAGGTAGGGGCTGGAGAATCAAGAGTTCAGGGTCGTCATCAGCTGCATAGAGTGTTTAAAGAAGGGATTTCTACATACTGTTAGAAGTCATCATGATTCATTCATTTTCATTTTGGTATAGTATCCCATGGTCCACAAGTCATGCATCAAAAATTCATTCTACTAGAATGAACATATAAAAGAACCACAGTGTAGAGCTGTGAATTGTACATATCTGCTGAATATGTGCACATTGTGCCAGATACAGATCTAAGAGTGGAATTATCAGGCTATGTCAGCCACATGGACAACCTTAGTAGGTGTAACCTAATTGTTGCTCAATGATTTACACACATGTTGGCAAAGTCTACGAGTTCCAATTGTTCCACATCTTTGTCAATACTTAGTATTACCAATCTTTTTCATCTTAGCCATACCAACGTATGCATAAAATGTTCTTTTAAAATACATCTTAAAAGTAAGAACAGCAGCAATATTTTAATTGACATATACCGTGGTTCTAGACGGTGCATGAACACCTTCCTTGAGTTGAAAGTTCCCAGGTGTTCCAAAATCCCCTAAATGGTGGGGTGCATGTCCTGAGTGTTACTTACCTTAGCCGTTGTGTCTCTTCCTTTACCCCTCTTACCTGTGCTCTGCACTCTCTGCCTCCCATAACCAGCGTGGATCTGACTTGGAGAGACATGCAACATCTGACTGTGCTCACCTCCAAACGGAACCAGCTTCATGATGAGGTCCATCAGTGGCGACGGAATGGGGTTGGCCTGGAATTTAATCACCTCTTTGGCTACGGGGTCCTTGATGCAGGTGCCATGGTGAAAATGGCTAAGGACTGGAAAACTGTTCCTGAGAGATTCCACTGTGTGGGAGGCTCCGTGCAGAACCCTGAGTAAGTAGGGGCACTACTTCTGCAGATGTGGAAGGTATTCCATTGGTGATAATCCCAGGGCCCCTCTCCAATGTCAGGAACCACCCTGAATTTCATTTGGGACAACCAACTTCTGAGCAAGGCTATATAGATGTAAACTGCAAAGGGATTGTGACCCAGAACACAGGTGTGCAACTCAGAACCTATGACATCAACCAATAGAGCAAGCCTTCAGATCAGTAATAAAACATGACTAATGTCCCAGAGGCACCCCATAATCTCCACCATCATTGTCTCCCCAAAAGCAATCACTATTCTAACTTCAAAGATCGTTTTGCCTATTCTATATTTAATATAAATGGAACCTATATTGTGTTCTCTTTTATATCTATACTCTTATATAAAAAAAAATTGTATCTGTGAGATTTGACCACATTCTGTGTATGCTTATAATTTATTCAGACTCTTAAAGAGTGATCCAGTATGGAACTATCACTATTGTTCACTCTATCTGTGGGACAAGGGAAGGGCTTGACTTTAATCTGCATGGGGTGGCCTGTGATTTAGAGGGGTCTGAGTGAGTTCCCCACACAGAAGCCATTGATATAGCTACTCTCTCTCCCACTTCCCTTTCATGACAAGAGAACTGGACAGTGAAGAGACTACGTCATTTAATTTCTTTCTCTCCGCATTGGTCCATCAGTAATATGAAGTTAATAATTGCTGTATTGTAGACATACCATGAAAATCACAGAATATAAGTATTTGTTTGAGGGGAGTAGGGTTGACATAAGATATCACCGTGTAGCATAGGCTACCCTGAGCTCACGATCCGCCTGCCTCAGCCACCCCGAGTGCTGGGATTACAGCACCACCACACCAATACTATTTGGGTTTTGATAAACATATGCAGCTGTGGAGCTCATAGACACCTGGAAAGGCCCTGTGCTCCCTTCCACTTGGGATACATGCCTCACCTATCCTTACTCCTTACTCCTTATCCTTACTCCTCTCACTGTGGCTTAGTTCTACCAGTTCTTGCATTTAGCTAGAATCAGTCGACATAGATACTTCTGTTTCCAATTTATTTTGCTCAGCATTAAGATTGTGAGATGCACCCATGTTGCTGCATGTAGTAATCTCTCATTCACTCTCACTGATGAGTTTTCCATTGTGAGAATTCACCTCTGAAGTATACGTCATTTAAATGGTGGTAGAAACCCACCTCCCTGCCTCTTTCAAGTGCCTCCTACTCCTGCCTTCTCTGATGCTCGTCTGAGCTTAGTGAGACTTAGTCATTCTGAGATGCTATCCTCTCCTCTGTTTCCCTGTGGTCTTGGATGCTCTGCAGCTGTTGTAACCAGTCACTGAGACTTGAATCCAAATCTGGACTTCACCGATTTAGACCTCCCAACTAAGCTTTTGACATTTCTGACCCTCTATTTTACCAATTTCCAGTCTTTGTGATCTGACCCCTTTGACAGTCTATGGAATCTATAAACTCCAACTCAGTATAATGTTTTTGAACTTATTAGAAAAAATACAAAGGGTTACAAATAGAGTCAATTTTATTGAAAACACTACAGTGTTTTAAAAGTTGATTTGTGATAAAGTAATGTGTGTTCTTTTCTATGAACAAATTAAACAAGAAGTTCTAATGTACATCTAATTTGTTGTGTGCAATAAATGCCACTACAAAGCCTTACACAGTGCCACATGCCTTTGATCTCGGCACTGGAGAGACTGAGGCAGGAGAATTGCAAAGCCTAGGTTACATGGCAACACCTTTTTTTTTAAGTTACTGCAAGACATATGAGATATAAGATGTAAAAAGCTCTGGCTCTCACACAAGGTATGAGAAAGTACTAAGACCATTTTGTATCAGACTTTGAATTCATGAAACAAAACGGAAGTGAAGTTCCCCTTATACTTTTGGTGAAAGTTAAGGTTTTTTGGTTTTGGTTTTTTCTTTTTTCATGTGAATGAATAACTTCTTGACTTCTCGGGGCTCCAGAGGGCATCTTCTCTTATCCCTTACAACACAATGGAATGAATACCTCTTTCCTTACCAGGCTTCTGAGTGGTGTTAGTGACACACAGTATAAAGCTGGCACATGGTGGGCACTTAACAAATGTAGCTTTGCCTCTTTCTTTCATCCATGATTTCAAACACTCCTAGTTCACACTTTCGGAAAAAGACAGATAATAATCTCTTAAAGCTCAGGAAGAAATAACCGCCTGGTTCTTGTGTGAATTCCAATTAGTGCTTTATGTTTCAAGCATCCTCTGATGGATGAGTTTGAATGCTCATCCTCCCATGAACTAGCATATTTTCACGTGGGGAATCCACCTGTGAGTAGGCATCCTCCCATGGATGAGCATCCTCCCACGGGTGAGCATCCTCCCATGGGTGAGCATCCTCCCATGGATGAGCATCCTCCCACGGGTGAGCATCCTCCCATGGGTGAGCATCCTCCCATGGATGAGCATCCTCCCACGGGTGAGCATCCTCCCACGGGTGAGCATCCTCCCACGGGTGAGCATCCTCCCACGGGTGAGCATCCTCCCATGGGTGAGCATCCTCCTACGGGTGAGCATCCTCCCATGGGTGAGCATCCTCCTACGGGTGAGCATCCTCCCTAAATGAACATTCCCCATGGATGAGCAGTCTCCCTGCTCATCTTCCTTGCTTGAGCATCCTCTCATAGGAGAGTATCATCCGGATGAGCAGCCTTACTGTCTATTCACTGAATTCCAAGAAAGTGGCACAAAACACATTCTTGCAGAGTTCCACACTTTTCCCATGAACCATTCCGTGATCTCATAGAGCATCACTTCAGTCAGCACCAAATGGTAAAAAAAAAAAAAAATCAGATAAGGTCCCATGATAATCTAAAGGCACAGGCCCTGAGTGATGTGATAGACACCTGATTCGGGGAAACGCATTAAAGGCAGCCTCAGAGGCACCAAGTACATCAGTGTTGATTACGGAAAGGCCAATCCCAAGTTTGAATTCTCTGCTTCTCTCCCTGTGTCTTCCATCTCTCTGTCACTTCTAGTTTCTTACCCATTGTCTGTGCCTGTGCCTGACCCTATTGCTGTGTGTGTGTCTATGCCTGCCTGATGTCTAACTGTCCATAGCAAAGGGCTTTGCTCTGTATTTTTTTTCAAATTTATTTATTTTTATTTCATTGCATTGGTCTTTTGCCCGCATGTATGTTTGTGTGAGAGTGTTGGAAACCCTGGAACTGGGGTTACAGACAGTTGTGAGCTGCCATGTGGGTGCTGGGAATTGAATCCGGGTCCTCTGGAATAGCAACCAGCACTCTTAATTACTGAGCCATCTCTCTAGCCCTGCTCTGAATTTATTGATCAGTACAGAAAGTTATGACATGGAGAAGGAATGAGGAATACTATACAGAAATCTTTAACGGCTTTACAAGGTATTAAGTTATTTGCTTCAACTGACTCCAAAGCACTCAACACTGCAAGCAGGCCACTATCAACATCTGTATGCTACTTCCAACATTTGCTGTGTAAGGGTGCTTTTGATCTGTTTGCTAATTTCAACAGATAATTATCATAACACAAAAGCATTGCCCTCTGGGTCAGGGGTATGGAAAAGCATGTAATTTAAAACTAGAGCTGTACATTAGCTTAAGTTGTAAAAGCAGATTACACAGGAAATCCAAGGCAAGTAAGATCCATTGTTAACATAGCAGAATATCAGGCTAAATTTTAAGTGATGTCAAATTCTATTCTTAACTTAGCTGTTAGGTCCAGTAAAAGTTCCAGTCTCTTAGAATATGAGATCTTCTCATAAGATTGCATCATTGCAGATACATATGCTAAAAAAATGGCTACACTAAAGAGTTTCTGAAAGCTTTTACATGCACTGTATTTAGTCAATATTAGCCTAGGAGGTATGTTCTATCACTGTTACATTTTTCAGAGGAGGAAGCTGGATACAGAAAGCATAAGAAATATGGTCAAGGTCAAGGGAGACAAACCAGGACTAAAGGAAAGGCCAGTCGGACAGTGGTGGCACATGCCTTTAATCCCAGCACGCGGAAGGCAAAGGCAGGCAGATCTCTGTGAGTTCAAGGACAGCCTGGTCTACAGAGTGAGTTCCAGAACAGCCAGAGTTACAACAGAGAAACCCTGTGATGAAAAAAAAAAGAAAGAAAGAAAAAAAGGAAGGAAGGAAGGAAGGAAGGAAGGAAGGAAGGAAGGAAGGAAGGAAGGAAGGAAGGAAGGAAGGAGGGAAAAAAGAAAGGCGAAGGCCCAAGCTCTTTTACTATATGATTCTGACCTTAATCCATTGAACAAATGACCCACTGTGCTCTCAGGCCCGTGTATCAGGCTCCATGACAGTCCTTCTGGAAGCTCAGTGGTGTCTTTATGGGTCGGGAGAGGAGGCTGGCAAAGGTTGAGGGCATGTTACTAGTCACCTAACTACTGAGTGGCCAAATGGAAGCCATGTAAGGCTTTATGTGTCTCAGTGAGACTGCCCTGAAGGAGGTAACGCCTGGGGGATCTTTCCAATAAGAAGTCTCCTGAAGACTTCGAAAACCTACTATGGAGTAGTCCCTGCCCCAAAATATCTGTAACTGCCATTGCAGAGACTGTCACTGTCTGGTATCCTTGACTCCTGTGATCCTGCAATCCTTCCTCCCACTCTTCTATGAGGGTCCCCAATCTCTGCACAATGTTTGGCCCTGGGCCTCTGCATCTGCTCCCATCAGCTGCCAGAGAAAGCCTCTCCAATGAAGAATTTGCTAGGCACCAATCTGTAAGTAGAGCAGGATATCATTAGAGATCATCTCCTGGCTATCTAGTCTCTAGTTCCTGGCCTGCCCTGCAGTTTCAGGCATGTCTTCCCTCCCTTGGCATGGGGTGCTGCCCTTCCACTGTCCCAGATGATCCTGTAGGGAGGATAGGACCTCTAGCAATGGGGAATAAGGAACCTGAAAAGACCATCTCCAGTAACCAGGCATGGCTTCCAGTGGTGGAACTGGAACACCATCACAGCCACAAAACCTTTGACCTATAACCTATCCTCCCTACGGGAATGGCAATTAAATAACATCAACTCCATGCAGAGTGTCAAGAATTTGAAGCTAGGAGGATGTCTGGCCTTTCCATGATATGGCCTTGAGCCTCCCTTGTGCTCCTGATACTGGAGAGCTCATTCCTCACACGCAGACAGCATAGCATCATGGTTTCAGAGAACTCAGAGACTGGACAGGAGAGCTTGAAGGGCAATGTAGGGCTGACCATATCACTTAGCAGAGAATACCCTGATGACTTGGAATCACACTTCCAAGGAGCTTTGATAGAGGCATGAACAATCTTCACAACCACCACTTCCCACGACTCTCAGGCTGCACAGAAACAGCTTAGAAGGTGGAGAGAGTGTTAAGAGAATGATTGTCAGGTATATGGGTTTCCTCCACGTTTATCTTCCCAGAGAACGAGTCAATTTGAAAAGCAATTTCCTAAAGAAATTTATCAAGAGTCAGTGAAGGGTGCTCAAGGAGGATCAAAGGGAAAAGAAAACTGGCTGTGACCAGCTGCGCCAGCCATGTGCAAAGAACAAAAAGAACTTCTCTGCCCCATCACCTGCACAGAGGGGAGCACCGAGGTCAGGCCGCTCACACCTCCCACTCTCCGTGCTCCCTAAGGGGACTGTTTGCTGCAGCTCCTCTAGATGAGTATGTGCTCTGACTGAATGCCAGGCAAATTTGGAAAAATATGTTAGAAACCTGATGTGAATGCCAGAAGTCATATGAAAGAGAGAGTGTATGTTTTGCCCTATAATAGCTGTGCAACCTTGCATATCCCTGCTGGCCCACAGTGTTTTCCGGTCAGGGGCACTGGGTGCCTGATTCTATCATGTGCAGAAGAGGAACCTCCAAATGAACACTCCTCTGGGAGTTCTCACAAATGCAAATACCGTAGGCATTTTATACACTTGAAAAAGAATGGCTGTCATCTGTGACTAATGAAACAATCTCAATCATACAGCTAAGGATGTACACAATGGCCGTCCACGGGGTGCACTGGGAAACACCTGCTTCTAGGCAGAGTCAACTGACTGCTTGCTTAAAGCAGTGTACAACAGGCTAAAGATATGAGCCAAAACCCAACACCCAAAACCTTGAGCACCAGGCTTTTGTGCATCTGCTCCTATAAGGTCAGCTCCTCTGAAGTGTCTTGCTGAGTGTCTTCATTGAAGGTGTTCCAGCACACGGCACAGACTTTATTTTTCATTTAGAAGTAACTTTTTTTCCTACTTTCTTTTTCATAAAAACAAGATGCGGCTAATGTAGTAAAACCAAAATATGAGTGAGAAGGAAAAACTAGCTAAATAAGAAACCTCTGGTGTGCTCCAGGACTATAGGTACTCAGGACACCAATGAATACTCTTGTTCCTTCTGTAAAACAGTGTCCCATCTGCCTACGACCTGTGACACTCCCTCCTGTGTGCTCTAGCTCATCTCTAGATGCGTCTATAAAATAATGTGCTATGGTTAGTTTTTATACCGTACTGTTTACAGAACAATAACAAGGAAGAAAATCTTATGCATGTTCAGTACAAATGTGATCTTTTCCCTCAGTTTCCCAGTCTGCCATTGGTTGGCGCCATGGATGAGCAAGGCATGGATTAGGAGCTCCAACTGTATCGTCTCAGCTCTCCAGAGGCCATGGTGCTTGCAAAAGTCCTACCTATGAGAAGAAGGGTGGTGCTCCCACTTTCTTTCCCTATTTGTACTGAAGGTGGAGCCCAGGGCAGCCGTAAGCAGGCTGGGCAAGTGCTCTACCACTAAGCCACAGCCCTTCTCTCACTTGAAGGACTTGATGTTGGCTCACAGACTCCAGGGTGTGTTGTGGGTGTACACTGAGTAAAGGTGGTACTCCTACCTCTGATTGTTCGACAGTCAAAGAAATATATCCCATTTTCTCAAAAGGAAATAATGTCAAATTTCTGCCAAAATCTCTACAAACACACTTGAAAGGTGAACGTCCCTGAGTGACTCTAGTCCCTAAGTACCCTGGATATAATGGGAACAGAACAGTTTCTCTGTGCCCAGAGGCTAATCTCCTAGGTGGATTGAATCATTAAGACAACAGTGTGGCTACGGCGGTGGCAGAGGTGGCAGCAGTGGCAGTGGTGGCGGAGGTAGCGGCGGCGGTGGTGGTGGTGATTTTTTTGTTGGTGGTGGTGGTTTGGTTTGGTTTCACAAGGCCTTTCCAGGTAGCCCAGGATCAACGTGAACTTGTTGTGTAGCCCTGACTAGCCTGAAACTCATGATCTTCCTGCTAGCTCCCTGTGTGCTAGGATTACAGGTGTGCACCGCTACACCCAATGAACAATAACCTGCATCCAGCAGATAATGGGTGAGCTTTGTAGCTTCAAGGGCAGTTACTACAGTGAGTGCCCTGGTTGTTGGCTTGTGGATTTCCTGACCGAACCTTTCAAGTGAGCCCAGACTACAAGACAGGAATAGGAGATAATGTTCAGATTAATGCCGGCCGTCTTCCTGGCATCATCCTTCGCACAGGCTCCTCTGGTACCATCTGCCAACGTCCTTCTAGACCTGCTTCTGTCTTCACAGAAACCCTGTTGCAGACTGCACCATTGTCCTAATACCATGAGGTGCTAGCCATTCCAGAGACCTCCAAAGAGGTGGCCAGAAATCCTGTATTGCCAAATGTACATTTTCCCAGAACCTATGAGCCAGGAAGAAACTGACAACCATAAAAACAGAAGCCCAGGAACTCTCCTGCATATTGCTGTCCCTATAAGGTTCAAATTCAATTTTTAAAAAAAAAAAACAGTTTCTACCTGTGCTTTCCAATATGGAACTATCAAATCAATGAATTAAGAGATAATTAAATTAAAATTTTAAAGTAAAATTTCAGCTCTTCGCTCATGCTAGCTGCCTTTTAAGTGTTCTATTGCCGTATGCAGCCAGTGCCTACTATACTGAGGCGCATAGGTATAGAACACTTCCACCACAGTAGGAAGCTCTGTAGGCCAGTGCCAATCAGCCATTTATAAACATGCTCTGTATACACACGTGCATATAACCTGACTTCCAAGGCTTGCCTCATGACTGCTTGCCAACAAATTGAATGGATTCTTAAGAGCCTAGGACCAAAAGGCCAGTTCCCCCACCATCCCTGGCTCTCCAAAACCAGTGGCTGCTCCGTGCATTATTGAGCATTGACGCTGCCTCACTCCATGGAAACACACAGTTTCTACATTAGTCACTTTTACAGTTGCTGTGATAAACTACCCTGCCCAAAGCAATTTGTGTGGCTCATCGTTCAAGGTTGCAGTCCATCATGGCAGGGAAGTTACAATAGCAGCAACTTGAGCAGCTGGTCACATTCCACCATAGTCAAGAAGCAGGGGATGGCAAATGCAACTACTCAGCTTACAATAATACACTTCAGGGTCCGCATCACAGAGATGGACCCCACCTGCAGCAATTCATCTAATCAAGATAATCCCTCAGAGACATTGTCAGAGGCTAACCAGAATCTAAACGATCTCTCACAGATGTTCCTGGAGGTTTGTCTCCTAGGTGACTGTAGATCCTGTCAAGTTGACAACCAGTGTTCACCATCACAGTTTTCAAGCTGCCCGGGAGAGTATGCCTTTACTAAGCAAACACAGTGTGTGCTTCTGAAAACCCTCTCAGGCTTGTGATCTTGGTTCCAAGGATAATACAGAATCAGGCTTGGCACCTAACTGGTTGTGTGTGACCGGCATCTTTTTGTAGATGTGTTCTACAATTTACATGTTTTTAAAATATCTAGTATTCCTTAAAAACAAATCAAATAAGTATGTACTATTTGGAGCTCTAAATGTAAAGCCATGTAGAAGGAGAATATTCCATAGACAACTACTCAGGGAAGGGCCCTAACAGGTACTATAAGCCGGCGCTGTGGTTGGGGCTTTTACACAGACATTAACCTCACAAGGTCCATCCACACCAGTCACACTTCAAACGTATAAATTTTCCAATCTCTCATGACCTGTAAGTATAGAAGCTAAATTCTAATCCATATAAATATGTTCCCAGACTCTGTAGTCTTCCCATCACACCATGTGGTCCCCAAGTTGTTTGCTTCTAATGGAGGGAGCTTAAGCTTTGGACATCCAAAGACAGTCTCCAGGGACAAGGTATGGCTATAAGGGAAGACGGCACAGAGAATGCCTGGGCTGGCCTTCAAGGGTCTTCAACTCTGGTCAAACAGGCCCACAAAGTCACCTGATCTTTCAGTAGAATGAATTAAACCAACTTCAACACTATTGGTGGTAGAACAACTGAGCATCCTTAATCTAAGGGTGAAACGTGTTCCAAGATTCAACATAATACCGTAAGTGGAAAATCTCACATTGGATCTCATGTGACAGATTCTGGCCAAAGCATCATTGCATTAAATAAAAATATTATGTATGATTACCTTCAAGATGGCATATAAGAGCATGAAACAACCATGAGTTCTCTGTTTAGACTTGACGAATATCTCCAAAGTACCCCATTATGCATAAGCACATATTGCAATATCCCAAATCTAAAAGCACATCGAGTCCCAAGCATTTGCAATAAGGAGTCTTCAGTCTGTAGAATTAAGTCAGCAGTAGCTCCCATTCATCAAGGTACTTAGCACTTTAAGAGAAAGGCACTCCAGGAGCATCTTTTTGCAGCGGGCAGCTAGCTGTCAGTGCGGAGGCTAATTAATGGACAAGGGTACTGAGGATAAGTCACCGCTGAGCGCTCGGCCCTAAGTGGGACATTTATGCCAAATCCCAAGACTCAGAAAGCACTGTGGAAGAAGGGACAGAAAGAAGCAGAGGATCCAGAAGCCTGGTGTGAAATGCTGTTCTCTGGCCTTGACACGGCCATTGCACTCATAAACTCTTAGCAGCTGTGGCCACCTGCACGCCGTCTGCGCAAGATTGCGCCCTTAACATCCCAGCAATGATAAGAGGGACAGGGGACAGTGGGGCTCCACCCCTACCTGAGGATCTTCTGGCAACTGATAGCTGCTCAGGGAGGAGAGTCATTTTTCTTCAGGGTATGGCCACTGTGTGTTAACCGTCCTCTGGTGAACCACCCCACACCCATGAATGTACAGGCAGCATTAACTGGACTTGGTGGCTTGTTTTTTTAAAAGACATGATCATGGAAAGGGGAACATGTTGGGGGTTGAGGAGGAGTGGGATGGGGAATGGGGGGGGGGTATGATCAAGATGTGAGCTGCTCCTAAAGTCAGTGCTAAGACAAGACCTTGCCATTCTGGACACTGAGTCGTCCCACTAAGAAACTATGGACCACATCCTGTCAGTTATTGGTAGAGGAACCCCCCTGGGGAATTAAATCCCTGACACCTTCAAGTGTTCTGCACACAGACTGAGCAGATTCCTGTGATGTTGGCAGGTGGGAAGCTGGGAGATAGCTGAAGTAGAAGGAAGTTGGGCTATATGAGAACTGTAGTCGCAGGTGACTCAGAGGGACCTTAGGAGATGTGGGAAGGATTCTGGCAGTGGCCACATCCTCTTTACAGGGAAGATTGTATGTTCAGATTCACAAGTGATTTGAAAACCAAAATCCAGGTCAGTCTCAATAATTAATTCCAAAGCTCTTTCTTTTCCTGCTATAAGATGGCGTCTTGACACCCCTCCTCATGGCATGCATACCTTCTCTTACCAAATCTCCTCTCTCTGTCCTCAGGAAAATACCACCCACTGGCAAATTGGTACTGACCCTTGAAACAGATGCATGTGAGGGAAAGGAAAACTTCGTCCGCTACCTTGAGCATGTTCAGGCCGTTATCACAGTCAATGCAACAAGGAGAGGAGACCTGAACATCAATATGACCTCCCCCATGGGCACCAAGTCCATTTTGCTGAGCCGGCGTCCAAGAGACGATGACTCCAAGGTGGGCTTCGACAAGTGGCCTTTCATGACCACCCACACCTGGGGGGAGGATGCCCGAGGGACCTGGACCCTGGAGCTGGGGTTTGTGGGTAGTGCACCACAGAAGGGGTTGCTGAAAGAATGGACCCTGATGCTACATGGTACACAGAGTGCTCCATACATCGACCAGGTGGTGAGGGATTACCAGTCTAAGCTGGCCATGTCTAAGAAGCAAGAGCTGGAGGAAGAGCTGGATGAGGCTGTGGAGAGGAGTCTGCAAAGCATCCTGAGGAAGAACTAGGGCCATGCTTCCACCGTCACCACCCCCTCCTCCCTGTCTCTGCCTCTGTCCCTGCTCCACAGTTCTGGCAGCCACCAGCCACCCAGCAATTCCCGTTACCCCAGCAATCCCAGCCTGGTCTGCAGCTTTGCTCACTGTCAATGATTATTTTCACTACAATGGAAGCAATCGTTTTTATTCTGTAGCCCAAATATAACGTTCCTACCAACATCTATGTCCTATGTGTGACTCGACCTTTATTTCTGTCATGTAAGTGGGTGATATACTGCAAACAAAACTGGGACACCTTCGCCCTCCGTCTTTTTCATATCTGAGAAGAGAAAAGAATGCATCTACAAAGCCACACGTGGTGACTCACGAACATTGGTGGTCTCAGCTGAGGTGCTGTCACATGGCACGGAAATGAAAGCTGACAGAGGGTGAACGCCACAGCTCTAGCACAGGGAGGGGTGGTGGCTTGAGTTAAGCAGGACTAGTCAGGGATGTGAACTGAGATGCATGATGAAAAAGATGCTGTCCCTGGGGAGCACTAAACACTGGACATAGTGAGCATTGAAATTTTACCACGAATCCCCAAGTCACGTCCCATCTGTTCTGCCGGGATAACATAAAACTGAGTCACGTGTCTCTTCTGTCACCAGCTACAGCTCTGAGTTGGGCTAGAATCCACTGGAGCAGCCAAAATGCCTCTCTTACACAGAGTTCATCCACACACCCTCGGTTTCCTGGCACACAGCCATCCAGGAGAGAAGCTACGGGACAGGTCTAGCAGCTGCCTGGCAAAGAGCAGTTTACCAGTTTTAGGAACAGAGGCATTCCTTTAAAGTTTTTTGTTTTCTGTTTTGGTTTTGTTTTTGGTTTTTTGTTTTTTGTTTTTTTTTTTTTTGACGCTTTACCCACACCCACTTGGGCTTTGATTTCCCAAAAGTATCAATGAGTGCAAAGTCTTCCTCCCCCCAGTTGTGATTTCACTGATGTGTTGAGGAAAAGGGCCACTGTTCCAGAAGAGGCCAGTGAATGAAGGGGGCACATCGGAAGACACGAGTGGCCATATTCACTTGGATCTCTGGTTGCAAGGAGCCTGTTCCTCTGAGAGGGACACGCGCCACCTCATTCCCCATACCTCAAGGCCAGAATAGGAAAGCACATTTTGTCATCTTAGCAACTCAGAAACCCATGAGAATATCTAGCAAGCATCTGAAAGGTGAGAGTTGTCAACTTTAAAAGACACCGTTTTATTCCCAGTTATTACCAAAGTAATCCATTGTCACCTGCTGTCCCCACCCAAGGATCTCAGTGTCCAGTCATCCCACCCCCAACCCCAGGCATCCCAGGCTCGCTCTCCCTTCCCTGAAGCATGGGCAGAGCCTGGAGGTCCTTTACTGACGCCAACAACACAGAAGCACCATTTCCATTCCTTGAGGGTGGCGACTCTAAGAGAGAATTCTGGAAAGCTTGTTTTATTCCTTTTCTCCCCCATATTAACATGAATTTTGTCTTCTCTGACACCTTGTGACTGTCCCTGTGTCATGCTTTTTTTGAGTGTAATAATATTTATGATTTTTAAAAGAACTTTATTACTTGTTGCAAAGGTCTTTTTAAACCACCGTAGACTTAAGGGAAAAAAATGTTAATCATTGAAAATTCGTTTCACATTAATGGTCTGGAAATAAACCAAAGGACATTATGTGTGCACATATGCATAACTGCACACAGAAAAATATATACATATGTAGACTATATACATGTGTATGTGTGTGTGTATATATATACTTGTACAAATGTACATACACACATATACCTGAATATGTGTGTATTCTGTATGTACTAAAGAGACACCATATCCATCTCTAAAAGAATATTCAGAAAATATCAAAATTATTCCGGCTAAGTAACAGGCCGGTGGAGATTCAGGTGAAATGTCTGTTCATCTCTTCCCATCATGACACCTCTGTAATTTTGAAGCTTTCTGTATAAACATTAAATGTCTTATATAAGCAGAAGAAATATAAAATAGTTGTCCATATTTTCACATTTGTGGTATAATTTATGAAATTAGAGAATAACTTATCAGCTTCTTAACAGAAATGGCAAGTTTTGATATGAGTACATAGTATATAAAGTATATATAGTGCTAAATATAAATATTTGGTCTCTATTTCATTTTTGGCATCAGTATTAACACAAAACTATGTCTAGCTAGTAATGTTTTTATGATGCCCTGATTCTAATGCAAGCTACAGTTATTTACTTTAAAGACTGACAATAAGTAAATAACAATCAGGTTAACATTGTTACTCCCTGTGACACAACTTTTAAAGTAAATTTAAAAATATATGTTGTAAATTAGGAGGCTCAACAATAAAATATACCTTCCAGAAACTATGTGGGATGTGCTGTATCTTATACAAAAACACTTCCACCCATTGTAGGAGCCAAAGATAGATCTTAAAAGCCTGCTTTAGTAAATACACATGACAGATGTATAATTAGCAGATAAGTCACATGCAAATTATGACCAACAGCAGCATTTCTGAGACCTCCAGTTACATTTGATAGTGGGCTGTAAATTCAGTGCAGGTAGTCAATCCCAGAAAGTCTAACAGAGAGAGTAGGTCAACTACATATATTAAGTACCGTTTCCAGAAGTACCTGCTTCCAGTGTGTGAGTGAGAGAGTGTGTATATGTATGTGCGTTTTGGGTTTTTTTTTTTTTGTTTTGTTTTGTTTCCTTTTGGTTCATTCTTTTTTATTTGTTTTACTTTATGTATATGCACATTTAACCTGTGAGCCTATTGGAGTCCTTAGAACTGAGGTTGTAGATAGTCATAAGCCACCATATGGATGCTGGGAAATGATCCTGGGTCCTCTGCAAGAGCAACAAGTGCTCTTAACAGCTGAGCCATCTCTCAAGCTCCATTTTTTAAAATTCTTATAGAGTTATTACTCTGTGCCATCTTTACCCTGTCATTACAAATTAACAATGGGTTTCCATGTGATGGATGCGTTCGCTGATTCATGATTCGATATGGAAATCACGCAGAGCAAAACCGTATAACCAAGCACTTTATATTTATGTAGAATGAGGCAAAATTAGGAGATGTGTTGACTTCATAGCCAGAGTGTTTGTAGATGCAAGAATCTAATTTGCTTTTTTTAAAATAAAAATAAAACCACAATGATTAGAAAGAGTGGGTATGGCCTTGAAATAAATAACATCAGCATTTGTCTCCTGGGCCGGAGCAAACGATTTGGTTGTATCCACTACAGTGGCTCTCTGTCTCCAAAGAAGGAATGCATTGAGAGAAAAGGTAGGAAAATGGACACTCAGCCTATGGGGCTTAAATACATGGAAAGACAGGCTGGCAAACATTGGCAGAGAGAGGCTAGCATCCAGGAGAATCCCAGTCTCTGAGGAATGGACGTCTACTGAGAACAGAGACCAGTGCAGGGGGTGACCACGCCTAGCTTCAGTGCACTGAAATACCATCACCCGCCAATGGCCACACTCTATGTCCACCACAGCCTTTTGGTGTCTCCTTCAACTTCCCAAGAACAGTATTAAGTGCATCTTAAAGGGATACACACATCTAGATCCAGAAGAAGAGCTCTTTCTACTGCAAATTAGTCAGTGAACACTTGAGTCTTTCCTCTAGTCCCTTATTAATTTAGTTAAGCCCTTTCTTTTCATTTTAAAAACTGTTACAATTTCATTTAATATTTCTGAGGAATCAAGAAGCAATATCTGATCTAGAGGTATATTCTCCAGGCCAGACTGCTAACTCCACCCAGAGAGATGGAGGTTCTGTGTTGCTGAACTCCTAAATCTCAGCCTGAGTGGACTGGGACAGAGTTAGGGTGGGAAGACAGTTAGAAATCTCAGCCCACAGAGTTCAGAGGCCAGAGCAGTCCAACAAAGGAGCTGCCAATTCCCAAATCTAATGTGAACTGTCACCGATTTATACCAAGGAATCTGCTGACTCACTGGCCTTCCCAACCCATCGTGGAGTGTGTCACCCACTACCTTAAATCAAAATCCTGTACCCAAGAGAACATCCCCTGAACTATCCCCAGATGGAGACTAAAACTTGCCATTTTCCCTTGTGGTCCCATGCCCTCAGACTACTGACTGGTCACAGGTGACAGGTAAGCAACGTGGTCACAGGATGCACACACGCAATCAAAGAGGTGATTGTGGCTGCTGAGGCACCAACACCCTGGAGCTATTGCCCCAGAAACAAATCTCAACTCAAAAGCCCTATGTATGTATGTACGTATGTATGTATGTGTGTGTACATTTGTTTATTCATTCATTCATTTTTTAAGCATCAATGTGGCTTTTTGTGGCATTTATTTCCTAATATCCAAACCTAACAAAGCAGAAGCATTTGTGCCTGATGATGTTGTTTGTGATTATTGTGCTAAATATGAGTTTTGAAGTCACTTCATTCACCAATATGCCCCAACCACAAATCTATGACAGAATTTTTTTTTAGGATAAACATGATTGTAAGGGTTACTTCAAGATCCTTCCCTATAAGCTTCAAGGGGGTAACTACATGGAATTTTCCAACATGAAAGTAAGGGTGCAGGTCAGAATCACCTTCTGACGTCCTAAGCTGAGTTCCTGGCATCCCCTGTGGGTACATTCCCACTGTCAGAAAGGCAGCAAGCTACAGCTATGGACCAAATCCAGCCACTGCCTGGGTTTGTAAGCACTGCTTGTCTTTGTGTTGTCTGTGCTGTATTAAAACAGCAGGGATGAGTGATTATAATGAACACTATGTGATCCTTATTTAGTGTGTCTATGTGTACTCATATCCATGAGCACATGTGTGTGTTTGGAGGGGGAGGTCGATGACAGGCATCTTTCTCAATTGCTCTTCACCTTGTTCTTTGAGACATAGTCTCTCACTTGAACCTGGAGCTCAACTGGCTGGTCAGCAAGCCCCAGGGATCCTCCTGTGTCCACTTCCCCAGCTCTCAGATTACAGGTAAGACCCTCCATGCCTGAAATTTTTAAGTGCTAGGGGATAGATCTCAGGTCTTCACTCTTGTGCAGCAGATGCTTTACCTACTGAGACATCTCCCCAGGCCTTTAGAGAAGAAAGTCGCCAATCCCTATGCTGTATCTCCTTGGCCCACTAGGAAGACACCTGTATTGTTCTGATACATACCAAAAGTCCATTGCTCTATCTTCCTGCAGTATTCACCAACTGCAGAGACATAGCAGGCCTACAGTGGAGCAGGCCAGAAAAGCAAAATGTCAGTGCCCGAGGACCACCCTCAACTAGAGAAGGATGGGAGCTGGTAGTGCAATCTCTCAGCTTCCTCACCTCCTGTTGGAACAGCTTGAAGATTTTCTAGCCACTCTCTTAAAAGGTCCCCAACAGGATGGAGTCGACGTGTCCACAGCGATAGCCTGTCCATTAACACATCCTATTTGACACACCCCCTCCCTATCACGTGCCCCATTCCTTTACCAGTCAAGAGACGGAAACCAGAACAACGAATTTAACAGAGAGAACTTAATAATAAAGTGCCATAAACTGGGTAAAGGATTTGTTAGTTGATTTAAAAGGCAAAAAAAAAAAAAAGAACATTAGGTAGAACATGGCTCAAGGTGTGTAAGATGTGTGGAAGCCTCAACCACCCAGCCTCTAAGGGAGTCCCTGGGCCCGTCTCATCTATAGTGCCAGGAAATGGAGAATAAACACATACACAAGAACCTTAAAGATGGCAACCTATGCCTGAGCAGGGTGAAGCTGGAGTCAACTCTGGTGGAAGTATATACATATAGGTGTGGACATGTGTGGTTCCATGCTTTCCATTTCCTCCCCGGGGTAGCCAAACCTTGTGTGTTAATGGCTCAGTTTGGTGAAGAGGAGGGATAGTCAGGAATCATCCAGGTCTCGAGGGTGTTTGGCAGAAATGAAGAGCCAATGGAACGGACTTCTCAGGAGACTGTGTCAGTGTATACAGCTCAGTTAATTGAAGCAAAGGAAGTGGCATTTATAGGATAGAGAGAAAGGAGGGATCCTTATGTTGTGATAGGTTACTGGCCGAGGCAGTGACGCCAGGGTAGCTCCGTTTGCATGTGGGGGCTCAAAACAGATAAGGGTGGTCAAAAGTCATTGGCTGGGCCCAAAGTACTGAGGAAGCCTCCTTTGCAGAGGCAGAGGTCTCACAGGGGCCAGACAAAGAGACCTTATAAGGTCATATAGAAAGAGGAGAAGTCTAGCCCCAGGACTCTCCAGCCACAGTGGTCAGACAAGTAGCAAGCAGACCAGATTCCTTGGAGGAGCAGGATCTTATCAGGTGCTGCGTGTCACGGCAGCACTGGAGGAGCTTCGCTAGCTGCTAATCCTGGCTGGGGTCTTCTTGGTGCCGGAGTGAGAAGGAGGAGCAACCAAACTCCTACTACTCTCAGGGTGAGAATTCTGGGGTTCAAAGCATGCATCAACCCCCTCTTAGCTATAAGCCAGACCCACAAACTGGTCATGAGTTAGGGGTAGGGGCCTCAATTCTTCCTTGGGATAGCTGGTGTTCTTGAGCATGAACCGCACTGTTTTAACTTGTAAATGCAATGTGGAGAAGCTGGGCCTATTGCTCACTAGTAGCGTGTTTGCCCAGCATTCGTGAGTCCCTAAGTGTAGATCCTTACTAGAAACAGAGGGAAAGCAATGCTTAGAGGCCTTTTGAGGAGTCGGTGCTTTCAACCTGTTCTCAAACCGGAGTGGTGCTAGGCAAAGAATTCAGGTACACATAGGAGAGGCTAGAATTAACATTGCTTGAACCCCCAGACTTCTGAGGAAGGCTAAACAGGTTAGTATGGGTGGCTCTAAGGCTACTAAAATATGGCTGATTCATGCAAATACTGAAGCATCTGAAAACCAGATTCAGCTGCTGCTCCAGAGGGGAGCAGGGTAAAGAAACTAGCTTCATCTGTTTAGGCCACCCGAGCAGAACAGCATATACCAGAGAGCATCAGGAGAACAGCAAATACTCCCCTACATTTCTGGAGATGGGGAGTCCAAGATGAAGATGATGGCAGATTTGGGGCTCAGTGAAGGTCTGCTTCCCAGTTTTTAGACCGCACCTTCTAATTTAACCTCACCTGATGAGTGGGGCACCCCTGAGGACTGCTTAATTTTTTAAGAGTATTAATCCCATTCATGAGGATTAATACTTTGGGAGTATGAATCTGGGGCACTGGGATATTCAGACAATAACAGAAGCATCACCAAAGTATCTCCTGAAACTATCGCCACTTTGCACACCGTGGTCCCTGCTTTCAGAATGAGCCAGCCTGCCAGGAAATGGAGCTCATCTGGTCTCTGCCTCCCACCCTGACCTCTTTACCTTCCAATATACCCCTGAAGGCCCCTCATTTCTCTTCTTCAGTCAGGTCAAGTCTAGTCCTGCCTCCAGGGCCTTTCCACTTAAAATTCTCTGTGCCTGGAAGGCTCTTCCCGTAGATTCACAAAAGATGCACATTTTATTATTGGGATCACAGGTCATAGTCCCCATAGGGTCTACTCCTTACTATTCAATCCCAAGTAGATGCCACCAGTCATTCCAGCAGCCTGCCCTACTGACTCCCCACAGCACTGTCCAGCAGCCCAGCCCACCCTACTGACTCCCCACAGCACTGTCCAGCAGCCCGCCCTACTGACTCCCCACAGCACTGTCCAGCAGCCCAGCCCACCCTACTGACTCCCCACAGCACTGTCCAGCAGCCCGCCCTACTGACTCCCCACAGCACTGTCCAGCAGCCCACCCTACTGACTCCCCACAGCACTGTCCAGCAGCCCACCCTACTGACTCCCCACAGCACTGTCCAGCAGCCCAGCCCACCCTACTGACTCCCCACAGCACTGTCCAGCAGCCCACCCTACTGACTCCCCACAGCACTGTCCAGAAGCCCACCCTACTGACTCCCCACAGCACTGTCCAGCAGCCCACCCTACTGACTCCCCACAGCACTGTCCAGAAGCCCACCCTACTGACTCCCCACAGCACTGTCCAGCAGCCCAGCCCGTACTACTGACTCCCCCACAGCACTGTCCAGAAGCCCACCCTAGTGACTCCCCCACAGCTGATTTCCCCATGTAGTTATCTGTCTGCATCTGTACTTCCTTCTTCCCCACACCAGAACAACAGGGTTGGGAGACAGGCCCACATCTGACCTCCTCCCCACCATCTTTACAAAGCCGGCCAGGACAGACTCCCAATCTACTTTTTTTGGCTGATCAAATATAATATAAAAATGGCCTTTCATTCCAAAATGATACCCCCTGCCTTTTGTATTAAGAATATTCACTGAACACATAGTCTGGACAATAAGAAAGGCTTAGTGGGGAAAAGAAAGGCTTTCGGTGGCTGTTAATGTCTAATATAATAGACACATGGGCCCATAGTCCTGCATCCCAGGGTCCAGCCAGTGGCTCACATCATTCTCTCCTAAGCTTTTAAGTTATAAATATTTCAAACTACAGAATGGACTGGCTTCTCCATTCATCTTTTTAGAAAGAACAACAAAAGCATATTTCTTTCTTGAAACCAAAGCCTCAAATGAATTCGGAACAAGACTGTTTAAGGCGCTCTCTCAGGATGAAAGGTGACTCTGTTTAGTCTTCCATTGTTCCTAACAAAGCAGTACCAGAATGGCGTTTGTGACCCTGTCAGTTTGCTCTCAGTGTGTGGCTGTCTTGCCAGGTGCTTGTTTTCTCCTTTTGGGGCCAATACAACAATCCCCTGAAGCACATTTCCTCCGTGCCCTCGTCTATTTTGGAGCATCTATGTGAAGAAACAACTTTTTAATTGTTATGAGTCAAAGCCTATTTCTAGATTGTTAATAGGATACTTGCTATATATGAACAGCTCTGAAATTTCTGTGTGCTGAGGGAATGGTTACTCAGATACAAGGGCCTGGGTTCAACCCCCAGTCATGCACACACAAACACTTTTTTTAAAGATCCATGGCTGATATAATTTCTACTTTATAAAATGTGTGTGTTTGTGTGTGTGTGTGTGTGTGTGTGTGTGTGTGTGTGTGTGTGTGTTGCATATATGTGTGTGTGCCTGAGCATGTGTGTGAGTGTTCATGTGTGTGCAGTTGCACGTGTGTGTATATTTGGGTATGTGTGTATGTGGAGACCAGAGAACAATGTTGGTATTAGTGTTCAGGTGCGGTCTACCTTGTTTTAAGACAGGGCCTCTCACCAGGCAGTGGTGTCACATGTCTTCAATCCCAGTACTTGGGAGGCAAAGACAGACGGATCTCTGTGAGTTCGAGGCCAGCCTAGTCTACAGAGTTCCAGGACAGCCAGAGTTACGACAGAAAAACCCTGTCTCGGGGAAAAAAAAAAAAAAAAAAAGGAAAAGAAAAGAAAAGAAGTCAGGGTCTCTCACTGGATTGGAATTTACCCCCTAGGCTAACCTGGCTGGCCAGCAAGCCCCCGTGATCCACCTGTCTCTGCTTCCCCAGCATACACCATCTCGCCCGCCTCTCTATGTCAGCTCTGGGTAATTGAACTGAATGCAGCTTATGCTTACATAACAGAGTTATCTCCCCATCCCCGAGAAAGCAAAGTTTAAACATAAAAAGTTTCTTTGTAATATGATCTCAGGAAGAACCAGGTGGGAAGTGGAAAGGGAGTCAGGAAGTCAAGGCTGCCAATGGAAAGGATGCTGTCCCGTTTCCAGACAAGGCCAGCAGAGCTGAATTTCACTGAGCAGCTGCACATGTGTGTTGTTAGCCAGGCCTTGGAACTGAGGTATTGACTCACCGACTGCTGTCAGTCAGCGGGAGGTAGCTACTTTAACTTTGGAGACCAAGGGGGTCCTCAGGAAAAGTACATGTGGTGGTCTTTGGAAGTCAGTCACAGAATTACATGGAAATGTCAGTGGTAAAGAGGATGTAGGCAAAGTACTGATGCTATCTGCCGCAGTATAAGCACCAAGTGTTCTTTTGTGTAAGATACTTAAAACTCTTTCACTCAGGAAGTACAATTTTAGATCAAGTTTCCAAAAGCAAACTCGAATGCTACTTTGTAAATGCTGGTTTAGAAGTAGTGAGGTAGGGTCTGGGGAGTAGGTGTTATGCAAGCATGCAGACCTGAGTTCAGACTCACAGAAGCACAGCTTGGCACAGTGGCAACGCACACACACACACACACACACACACACACACACACACACACACACATTTACCTCAGGACCAGCTTTTGAGGGAGCCCAAACTTAGAAACTTATCATCAATTCAGGTCTAACAAAACCATCAGCCACAAGAACACACGCTTGTGCCTGGAAAGAAATGAACAGCCCATTGTCATCAACTAGTTTTTGTGTGTGTGTGTGTGTGTGTGTGTGTGCGCGCGCGCGTGCGTAACCCAGATGCCATCTGAGATTTTAACGATGCTATTTGCAGCATGCTGAGTCTGGTATGGTGAACCATGCCTATAATCCCCACACTTAGGAGCCTGGGACAGAATGAGCTACATAGAGAGACCCTGTCTCAAAAACGAACAACAAATGAAGCATGCTGAAGAGCATGTCCCCTCCTAAAAGAGGATGGTGTGGTAACCATTACGATAACATCCTTAGCAGGGGGTGGTGGTGGTGCACACTTTTAATCCCAGCTCTCAGGAGGCAGAGGCAGGTAGATCTCTGTGAGTTCAAGGCCAGACTGGTCTACAGAGTGAGTTCCAGGACAGCCAGAGTTACAACATTGAAACCCTATCTCAGGGAGAAAAAAATCCCTGTCCACAGCATGGCTGACCCCAGGCTATATTAATTAGACAAGTGATTGGTGCAAGCAAAAAAGAAAAGCATTTTAATGAAAATCATTGGCAATGCCAGACAGGTCAACTATGATCTAACACAAACAGGAACCCATCTCAAAGCACTTCCCGACACTGGCCCCAGATACTTTCTACCTTCGAGCCCTGGTGTTTTAGGAGCCCTTCTCTCCCAGTTTCTTATTGGCCTTTGTCTTCCCAATCACAGTCTCCACAATTACAGAGGTTTCTTCATATGAATGAATACTCTCTGTTGAAATCTTCTCAATGGATTCCACCACCTCTACCTTCTTAAAAGATAAAGCCTTGGAAGGGCTTTTTGCCAGCAGGCTACTGCTCCTACTCCCAGGTCCTTCTGATCCATCCTGATTGGGCCCAGATGTTTGTGAATTGGATGCATCTGGTCCATCAGGACCAGGTATGATCACAGGACAGGGTCTTCTGGATCCCTCATCTTCCTTCTGGCCATCATCATCTTTTTTCTCCAAGTCTTTTGGTTCCTTGGTCCTTATTCCATTCTTGTCTATAACCTGCTGATGGTTTGACTGATCACCTTCCCTGCCCTGAGGAACCCCCTGTCCACTCTCCACAGGCGGCATGGGCTGCCCAGGAGAGGTCTCCACATGGCCATCGCGATGCATAGAATCTTCTTCAATGGAAACCACCACCCCACCTCTAGCTGGGATGGAGGAGGAGTAGAACCCAGGGTCCACAAAACTGGCATCCCCTGTGACCAGTACATGCCGTCCTTTGGTGAAAAGGTCAGCGGATGGCTCCGGCACAGGCTCTTTGGGTCCACTCATTCTCTCTTTGACTACTTTGCACAGCTTCCCAAAGGCCTTGCTTATCTGGCCCCCATCTGGTACATCCTCGGGACCCCCTTCTTGTGCTGGACTTCCTTCATGTCCACCCCCTGGTCCCAGCTGACAGCCACCTTTCTCTTTAAGTTCTACCTGCACTGGTTTTGGGTCTTGCAGAGGTTTTGATGGTGCATCTTCCAGAGTTTCATCGGCTTTGTCTTGAGTTATAATCTCCTTTCTTTTCGGAAGGCTCTTGGGGAAGATCTTCTGTCTTGGTTTAGCTGCTGTGATATCCTGCACAGCCCTGGTGAGATCTGATGGAAAACACACAGGCAGTAAGCCAACCACAGATGTCAATGAGAGGGAATGATCACATTCACTGAAAAACAGGACAAACATGTTGAAGATGAGTGTCCAGCAGTCAGCTAGGCCAAAAACAACAGAGAAAGAACCACGGATCTGTCGTCCATGTTGAGGAAAACTTTGCATAAGTCACATGATCCCTCTGGATTTCCCCAAAGGGAAGGAAAGGTGCCACTTTTCCTAGCACTCACAGTTCACCTGCAGCTAATATAACACACAGAGACACATGGTACTGGCACCATGACGCCAAGAGGGAACAACTCCAGTCTTAACTCCATCCCCCCCGGCTGTACTCATAGCAGGGCACCTGGATCCAGACTACACAATGGGAACTCACTCCACCCAGCCATCCAAGTCCCTCAAAAGAAGACCAAGGCAAAGCTGCTGGGCCTATGATAAGTTCAGGCAGCTTCAGGCTTAGAAATAGCATCTACCTCAGTGTCCCAACAACCTAACTGTGACTACCATTTTGTGATCACCATTCCCTTCATTTTGGTCCAGAAGAGGAATCAATGCTATTAAATTCAGAAATGCATTTTGTATGTGCATTTCTTCCCAGTTAAATGTCTTGGGTTGAGGCTAGCATTCCTGGGTGGGCATCCCTCGGGCACTTTTCTCCTTAGAAACTTCTTGGATCAGTTATATATTCTATTCAAGGGAGCCTATCAAAGAGAGAGGGAAGGCAATATCCTTCACAGAAAAGCAATTTCTGGGCCAGGGAGACAGTTCCGTCTGTAAAATGCTTGTGAGAATCTGAGTTCAATTCCCATGAGAGGAGGGAAAAAAGGAGAGATGTCATGCTGTGATCCAGTGCTGGGAGACAGAGGCAGGAGAATGGGGGTCAGGGTAGACAGCCCAGGTATATAGGCAAGTTCCAGGCCAGTAAGAGACAATGTCTCAACAAACCAATCAACCAACCAATCAAAGCAGGCATGATGGTGCACATAATTAATCCCAGCACTCAGAAGGCAGAGGCAAGCAGATCTCCATAGAGTTTGAGATCAACCTGGTCTGCATTGCAAGTTCCAGGTCAGCCAGAGCTACATAGTGAAAGAAAGCCTGTCACAAAACCAAACAAATAGGGGCTAGAGAAAGGGCTCAGCAGTTAAGAGCACTGGCTGCTCTTCCAGAGGTCCTGAGTTCAATTCCCAGCAACCATATGGTGGCCGACAACCATCTATAATGGGGTCTGATGCCCTCTTCTGGCATACAGATGTACATGCAGATAGAGTACTCTTTAGATAGATAGATAGATAGATAGATAGATAGATAGATAGATAGACAGACAGACAGACAGACAGACAGATACAATCAAACAAAACAAAGCAAAAAAAAAAAAAACCAGAGGGGGTATCCCCTAAGGGATAATACTTATGTAGACCCATGTGCTCCTGCACACACACACGCACACACACGCACACACACGCGCACACACACACACACACACACACACACACACACATACAGTCTGGATTTCCAGACGGGTTGGAAGGGAACATGGGTGGAAAGCAGAAAGAATATCACTTGGGTTTGCCTAGACAGAAGAAGGAGGCAAGGGAAGCCAGGGTTGAACGGCAGAGGCCAGGCCTGAGGAGAGTTACCTTTCGCAGTGGATCCAAGACTGAGGGAGGCCCCATGGCTTGGGGTGATCAGGGAGACGGGAGTCTCAGTGAAAGCAGAGCTCAACCTGGCAGAAAGAACCAAAAAGAATGTGGTGTCTTTAAGTTTTCAAATCAAACACCAAACAGGGTGAGGGACAAGATCAAGTCTCCAGTTGTCAGCAAAAATGAAAAATGGAGGGGGGGGCTTTCTTTAGATGAAAGTGTGCATGAATTACACATCACGAACTGCTAACCACATAGACATTTATACAGGGCAATGACACCGAGGATGTCCTTATTTCTTTGAGCTTAAGTCATAAACTGTGAAAAGTCCACAGGCACCACACAGTGACCACTTAGAAGCTAAAGCACCCTTTCTCCATCAGATGGAGTCTATGGGCTTTCACTTTTTAATTAAAGAATAGTCAATCCAGGCTGAGATACTTAGGTCGAACAGGATATTCTCTATAGGACACACAATATACAGGATCCATGTATGTATTTAGGATATTATGTCAAATATATTTAATATATGTATATATGATATAATATATAGGATATAATGCATAGACTATAGGATATAAAATAATATCTAGGATAGACAATACATAAAATCTTAAATAATGTATCACCTGTATAATAATATACATGTTTAAAGAAATTGAAGGAGGATCTAAGAAATTACTGGGTCTAGGTAGAGCGCCCAGGAGTTGCTTGCTCCGTACTGTAACATTTTTATCTTTTTTAAATCCACATTACAACTGATATTAACAAGCCAACCAAAGGAGTGCACTATTAACTCTGGGTGTGCCCTACCCCCCCAACACAAAAACTGTCAAAAGGACAGTAAGTACTAGAGTTCTTTTCACAGGTGTGCGCAAAGCATTCACAGCGACCTAAGTATAATGTGCAGTTACCCTAGGAAGCGTGGCTCTTGCTAGAGGGAGAATAGAGAAAAGCTTGCTTTTCCTGCTAAGTGTTTGTGCCAGGCACTCATGGCCAAACGAGAGTACCCAGAGCAGAAGGCAGAGCTCCGCTGTAAGGCACTTGGAGAAGGAGGACTTCTAGGCTCGTTCAACCTAAACCCAAAAGAATTGGGAGGACTGATGCTGAAGAGCCACAACTCGTGACCTGAACTGTGTTCTGAAGCTTATCTATAGATGGCTATCAGCATAGCCCAGGTGGAGAGAGAGGAAATTTCCCTTCAGTAAGTGCGGTTATCACAATTGTGTTACGGAGGAGACCCGGCACTGCTCCTCCCAGACAGTAGTCACCACAAGGCTGCTACAAAGGTAGCAACATCAGCTACAGCAGCAGCTCTGAACACTCCTCAGTGTCATGCAGAGAGGGAGTTGCAAACCCGTGATTTCACCCCCTGAAGGAGGCTGTTTCTGGTTACCCTACTTAAAATAGCAGGCATACCTTTAACCACCCCACCACCCCTCCCAAGCTCTCTGCCCAAATCTCCCCCAGTGGCCTGTCACACTCCCACTACCAAGTCATCATCTTCAAGAGAGGGATATTTGAGTTTCCTTGCCTGCTGCATCACCAGTCCCTCCATCTGTGCCTGGCACATAGTAGGCACTCAACAAGAATTTGTAGAATGAGGTTGTGGACAGGTCAATGAGTCAGGTATGCGGGTACATGGCCATACCTATTGCCTTCGATCTCAATGATCCGATGATAGCGGTCTAGCTCATTCCTCAGGGTCTGCTGGGCCACAGCCAGCTGCCTGCAGTCATAAGAAGACCTCTCCAGAGACCGCTCGGCCTCCTCTATCTCCTTCCGTAGGCTTTCGATCTGCTCATTGTAAAGCTGTATCTCATCATCATAACACTCGTGAGCATGTTTAATAGCTTGTTCCAGGGCTGCTGTCTGTGGACAAACACAGACTGCATGAAACTCATCACACTTTCTCCCCAAGACAGATAACAGTTAATGTGGGGGCTGGTGAGACAGCCCCGTGCATGTGAGTGCATGTGAGTGGATGCTGGGCAAGCCAGAGGACCTGAGTTCAAATCCTCAGCATCTATGCAAAAGCCAGGCATGTGGCAAAAGCCAACCACATGCCAGTAATCACAGTGTCAGGAAAGGGTAGAGAGGGGCAGGGGTGAGACACAGGCTGATCCTGGGAGCTTGCTGGCTAGCCAGCCTACTTGAAATGGTTAGTTTCTGGGCCAGTAGGAGAACCTGTCTCAAATAAGGTTAAGAGTGTTAGAGAAAGGTATTTGACATCTTTTTCTGGTTTCTCTGTGCATGCCCACAGGCACATGCATAACACACACACACATACACACACACACATTATACAAATTTAAATTAAGTATTTAAGGATAAAGTGGTGGGGGGAAGAGGTCATTTTACATTACTTTCAAAAGTCTCTGTACACGTGAAAGACCTGTAGTATATGGACTTAGTGGCAAGCTTACTATATACAATGAGACTCTTAAAATTTCATCTCAAGAAGAAAAGGATTTAGTACACATGATCTTTCAAAAAATATGAAACACAACTACTGCCTATACCAAGAGAAACACTTTTCAAACTGCTCCATGCATTAGAGCTGCTAGGGATGAGAAGACAGGGATTCTGACTCTAGGGGTGGAGCTGGTAAACTGCATCTCTAACCAGCTCCAATGGGATGCTGATGGTGCTGGTCCATGGATCATGCTTGAAGCTACAAACGGCGAGACAGACACCTTTATCCAGCTGCATCCATGTGCACTTCAAGGTGCTTCCTGCATCCAAACCTAAGTGTTCATGCTGGATACCCTGCTGACAATCATTGCTATGACAACCTGACTCTTCCCTCAGTAGCAATATTTGGAAACTTAGCTTGCAAAGGTGTTCTAGAAAATAGGCATTGCATCAGAAGGATGGAAGGATAAGGGAGCAGGTACATAGGCTGAATTCTTTTATGAGAGTGTGGTGCAGGAGGGGTAATTGTATGTACGTGTCTCATCTGTGGTGTTTTGGGGTATGTGTGTATATGTGTATATATTTGTGTAGTGTGGGATTATGTGATGGGTGTGTATGTGTGTGTGATATGTGTGTATATATATGGTATACCAATGTGTGTGCATAATGTATGTGTGTGTGTGTACAATGTGTATATGGGGGAGTATGTGTATGTGTCTATATATGTGTGTATGTGTGTTATGTGTAATGTGTATGTATGTGTGTGATGTGTGTATGTGGAGGGAGTGGAGGGAGTATGTGTGATGTGTGTGTATATGTGTGGGTACAGGGGGTAGGAGGGTGTGGTAGGAGGTATGGTTCGTGTGCTGAGTGTGTGGTGTGTGGGCCCAAGCACACATGTTGAGGCCAGAACAGGATAACAGTATCACTCTCCGTCATTCTCTGCCTTATTACCTTGAAAAAGCTCTCTCACTTATCACTTCGGTGAGGCTGGCTGATAGCAAGCTCTTGGGATCTGCCTGCCTCCACCCCGCAGTGTACAGAGCTTGGAACCAGAGTTGAACCCAACTCAGGAGAGCCCATCATGTACCTTCTCCCCTGGGAATTAGAAAGGGATATCTCAAAAGCAGTGAAGTGGAGGCAGGTTCCAGACTAGGAGGCCGTACAAGTGGGGATGTGAGGCCGCCATTCTGAGGCAGTGGCCTTTTGTAATGTACGTGGAGAAGCTGAGAGAGGAAAGTTTCCAGATAGACAAGAAATGAAACCAAAGAGGGACGATAAACAGAGATGAAGGAGCATGTGCCAAGAAAAGGAAGAGGAAGGGAGGGAAGGAGGGAGGAAGGAAGGGAGACATTGAGCCTCAGATTCTGGTTCCTGGGCCCTGCTGCAAACCTGCTCTCAAATTTCATAAGCTTCCTGTTACAACCAGCTCCTTACTGGGGGGAGGGTGCGGGGGAGGGGAAGAGCCTTCCCAGTGGATAACCCAGCATCATGAACCACTTTAACCAAATCATCGAAGTCAGTATCATCAGTATAGATGGCACATCTCCCAGATGTGGACTCTCAGTCAGATCCTGAAGACATCAGGGAAACCCAAATGAAGGGCTGGTCCACAGAACAGCCAGAACAGGATAACAGGTGTCATCCAAGCCACCAGGTCAGCCAGGCAGAAAGCCTGGGGCACTGATCCAGACGGCAGGAGTTTGGAGACACGGGCCTGAGCATGGCAGCTGTCAGCAGTCATTCGGTGTGGCATTCCTACAAACTTCCTGGTTTTCCTCATTGTGCTGTGGTTATAAAACATCAACTCGGGGGAGGCCTGGACAGAGGATATACAGGATGTGGTGCTATTGCTTCAGCCTTGTAAAAATCTAAATTTATTTCAAACT
>JAMJFZ010003445.1:3785000-3910000 GCA_026225945.1 Cricetomys ansorgei
AAGTCAGTGAGCTTTCTATACAGGCCATGCTTCTTCTTGCAGAGCACAGCTGTGGCAGAAAGTCACAGCTGAGTCGGCCATGAGAGGACACACCCAACGCTCTACGGGAGCTGTGCTATAAAGCCAGGATGTGTAATAGACAGGCAGGCAGTAGGAAACCCATTTTCACATCAGGCTATTTCAGTGTGCCATGGCTTCATCAAGACATGACCCTTCAAGTCAAGGATATATGTATAATATATGGAATTATTTGGTAATTTCTGAAAACTATCTTTATATAATTGGCTTTCTTTTAATAATTAGCATGTTTTGCCTTTAACAGCCTTTTCTGAGTAGGGGTCCACAAGCCTTACCAGACTACCAAAGTCTAGAGGCAGGGAGAGTTACTGTCAGAAAGTGAGGCTGTGCCTTAGACACAGAGATAAACTGGTAGGTCTCGTATACATATCACATTTTATAGTTTAAAAAAATGTGTGTACACAAAGAGAGAAAAACATTATTTTTACCCCCAAAACTGGACTTTCCCGTATCAGGCTAGAGTTTCCATCTTGTTAGTATCTAGGGCTGTGGTTTTCAACTTTGTCACCCTGGCAACAGGAAGTGACGTATTTCATACCATGCACCGCATCATACGTGTACATTTGAGCAAATGCATATGCAGTTAAATATATCCAGATATACTTAAGACAAAGATTTCCCAAGATAAACTTTTAACTGTCATACAGTCTGTTACTTCTCACGCTCAGTCCCATGTTGTTGCTTTCTTCTTCGTTTATACCAGTCAGTTCTACTGAATTCATTTTATACCCAATAAGTTGCAACTAACAGTTTGAAAACCATAGTCTCCAGAACTATGAATGGGCCTATACCCACTACCTCAGTCGCATGTAAAACATACACAATACATATATCCCACATGCATGCACACATGCCCTACATAAATACATCACAAACTTCATATACATACCACATACATGTGCTGCACATACACCTGACATCATACATCCCACAAACACACATATACAGACTTCATACACCATGCCACATGCACGGACCACACACATCCTTCACATTACACATATATACAACATATATACCACACACACTTTACAATATACTCTACACACATACCACAGCAAATACACTCACATCGCATATACTCACATGCTACACACAGACACTGCATACACTTATACCACATATACCATACATACCATACACACAACACACATACACACACACACACACACACACACAGAATGTGCAATCTCTCCATAAATATTTATCCCTCTCTCCCTCTCTCCCTCTCTCCCTTCTCCCCACCTCCCTGCTTCTTTGCCCTTCTCCATTTCAGGTCCTCAGAGGAAATCACAGTCACCAAAAAGTATCTAGCTCCTGAGCCATGGTTATGTCCTGAGAAGAATGCATTTTAAGGTCATGACTCAATTTCTCCCCTGTGATTCTCAGCACAGGGGAAAACCACTGTCCTCTGCTTCTTTCCAGTGGCCCCTGGGAATGCTGCACAGTGAGAGCTTTGTCAGGGGCCCAGTGGAGTGGAAAACAGGATGTCCGAGATCCTGATAAAACATGAATCCAGGTAAAGTTTTAAGTTACTGGAAGGCAGGGTGGCCTGAGTGACGCATCAATCTATATGCCCCAGGTTTTATAGTCAGAATTTTGCTGTCTTGTTTCTTAGGTGTACTTGCCTACTAAACGTCAATTGATAGTTTGGGAACGTGTGGTTACCCAGTTGTACGAAGTACAGCATTTAAACCAACACTGTCCATCACTGTGCCCATCTGCTTGGAAACAAGAAAGTGTAAAGAAACTAAGGATGTGAGCCATGAAAGCCACAACAAAGAAGAAACAGAAATGTGAGCCTCACCCTAGCAGATATCTAATGAGAGGCAAACGCTGGTACAACCCTCCCACCCACCACCATGTGGGCCATCACCAAGTCCAAAGGAGAGACTGTCAGAAGAGGAGAAACAGGAATGCCCAGATTAGAGTGAGTGTGGAATTAAAACCCTGGAATGTGTGTGTTTCTTCTTACTGTTAACGGGCTTGATGTAGGCAAGGTGATCCATGATGAAATGGGTCATGGCCCTTGCTAGGGAAGGGTGTGACTTGATGGAAGCAAGAAGAGAGCCACCGTGAGGCTGGGTGTCCCAGTGTCCCTTTTTCAAGTACACTTCTAAACTGAGTGCTAAAATTCACACATCCTGGGAAACCCCAGCCCAGGGCAAAGCAAGGTGTTTGTCACCTGCTCAGAATGCTGTAAGTGCAGGAAAACACAGGAGTGCTGAGTCTGTAGATCACAGAACTGGTTACCAATGCCTGCTTTTGCCATTTCAATACAATGTGTAGACGAGCCTGTTGGAGTACGGAGCATACCTGGGCCTGCAGCTCAGCCTTCTGTGCCTGCAGGTGGGTGAGTGCCTCCCCGCCCTCCTCCAGCTGGCTCCGCAGGGCAGCCACTTCCCGTTCAGTCAGCAGTTTCTCCTGCATGAGGAGACCAGACTCAGATTCACACAAAGAAGAAATGCAAAGGTGAATGGGGCAATGAAAGCGTTGGTGCCTTCTTTTGCCGGTGCCCCATTTGCCAAGGCATTAGTGAGTGGGGGGGGGGGGGTCTTTGGCAAGTGATTAGGGTCAGATGAGGTCAGGAAGATAGCTCTCCATTAGGAGTTAGCAGGGAGCTTACCCACCCACCAAGGTGTGGCACCTACCCACCGCTGTGTGGGCACACAGTGAGTTAGAGCCTGCAACAGGTGCCAACTCTACTGGCACCTGGACCTTGGACTTCCGGCCTCCAGAGCTGTGAGCAATAAACTAAGAGGTTCTGTTACAACAGCCAGAGCTGAATCAGACAGGCCCACAGTGGCCACTGTCTGAACCACTAACTACTCAAAAATAAAACTCAGATAACGAAGACCGGGAGACCCAAGCATAGACCTATTTGTGCCACAAGGCTGGCTAGCCAGACACACATTTGACTTTAAAAGTCCTTTTGTGAAAAGGAAACAGGACACTGCTTTGAAGCCCCATAAACTCAAGCCTGAGTCTATGTCAAGTGCTCTCCACGTTCAAGCCACAAACAGAAGGCAGCCCCTGCTCACACACACCTCACAAGGAGATGTGATTGCCTGGTTCTCAAAGGTCCATGTGTTGAAGGCTTGGTCACTAACCTATGGAGCTGTGGTGAGTGGTGAAACCTTTAGAAGGGAGATCTAGTGGGAAGAAGTTAGCTGGAGGGTGTTACACCCTAGAAGGAGAAACTGGGTCCCAGCCTCCCTTTTTCTCTCTCCTTCTGCTCCTGCCATGTTGTACCATATTGCTACAGGTTCAAAGCAACAGGACCACTATCCACAGACTGACACCCTTAAAGCCTGGCCCATTTCCTCCAGCTAGGCTCCACCTTCTAAGGTTCCATAACCTCCCAAAAGAAAGCCAACTAGGGACAAATCATTCACACACATGATCCTGTAAGGGACATTTCACATTCAAACCCTAACAATGTTCATTTGTGCAAAGGTGACTTCCACAAATTTCCAGGAAAAAGGGGAAGAGTCAATGAAACAAACCTAACTAATCAGTGTGCAGAACTCTTAAGTGAAGATTCACAAACAGGACACTTTCAGGGTCTGGGTCTCTCTGTCTTTCCTGTACACAAGATCCCTGTCGAGCTTGCTAAAATGTAGCTTCTGACTAAGTGGGTCTGAGGTTGGGCTAGGCACGCCTGTGTTTCCCCAGGATCCCAGGTGATGTTCACTCAGTAGCGTCACGATAAGTGCGACCCGACGTTTTGTTCTTAGAATTCAGGCGGATTTTATTGCACGGAATGGATGATATGATTTAAAACGTGTCCTCACATGTAAGACATGTGAATTACATGGGAAAGCGTGTTTGAAAAATACAAGTAAGATCTTGGAAGAAGGACCTCTGACAGAGGAAATTAAGGCTTTTGGAAAGCTATTTCAAGTCTTCAAGCAGCCTTGGTGACAGTTAAGGAGAACAGGGACCCGAAATGGTAATTCGTGGGCAGTTTAGATAAGAATATCTATAAGAAAACTCAAAAGAGTAACTTTCCTGCTTCTTGTATGATACTTGGTATAGTCAGAGGCATTTTATAAAGTGTTTTTTGTTTTGCTTTGTTTTTTATGAGTATGTGTTTGTATCTCTATGAGTGTGTGTGTGTGTGTGTGTGTGCGTGCCATATGTGTACAGGTACCCATGGAGGCTAGAAGGGGGAGTCCAATCCCTGGAGCTGGAGTCACAGGCAGTTCTGAGCCACCGACATGGGTGTTGGGAACCAAATTCAGATCCTCTGAAAGAGTAGCAAGCACTCTTAACCACTGAACCATCTCTTCGACCCTATGGGCCTCAACAATTTCATTTGTGTATATGATACACTCCAGTCATACTCAACAGCCTGCCTTCTCCTTCCCCCTCCCACTTTCATGTCATTTTGGTTCTGTTCTCATTTTGTGACCTACTGAGTCTAACCAGGGCTGCCCTTTGTGGGCATGGATACGGAGCTATCCACTGGAGCACATGCGGACACCGCTGATGGTAAGTACCCACCACCACTGCCTTCAACAACCAATAGCTCTTAGGGAAAGGCTAGACCCCATGCACCACCCCCCATCCACGACTACTGAATGTGCAGACCCTGTGCAGGTAACCATGGTTGTTTTAAGTTCATGAGTACAACAGCCATTTAATATCAAAGGCACTGTTGGTGAGGGTCCTTCAGCCTTGAGGTTTTTGGGGTTTTTTAAATTAAGCTAAAATTAAAACACTAAAGCATACAGCTTTATCACTCTGGTTCTGCAGTCTGTCCACCCTCTGCCTGCCCCAGACAGTGCAGTTCTGCTCTGAGGAGTCCATTCACTGGTTTGGGACATGGCTCCAGCATACTTCTAGGAAACTGCAAAACCACCGGGGCTGAGAATCACTGCTTCTTAGATCATCCTTGAAAAACAAAACAAACAACAAAAATCCTTATCAGAATCTAATCAGCCTGCCAAACTTTTGCTAGCCTCCCCTAACCAGTGAAGAAAGGACATGGTGGCATTTTATTTCTTCCATTATATTCAGTGCCAAGGATCAAACCTAGCCCTTGAATAGTCAAAGCACACCCTCAACCACTGAGCTACACGTCCAGCCAACATTTTAATTTTAATTTGCATCCCTTTGTCGATGCTTACATGTACAAAAATGCCCACTATCCTGCCAAGCAGCTGGAAAACCAACTGAAAAAGGAAATGGGAGATTTAGACTGGGGAACAGGATTTCACATCTCCCATGTGTGTCATAGGCTCATGCAGTCATGAACAGAGCTGGCTCTTGCAAATGTATTCACTAAGTGTCTTGAGAGTCCCTGAAGTTTCAATTTTATGACCAAACTGCTAAAGAGAATACGAAAACAAACATCCTGCTACTGTTTGGATGTCCCCCAAATGAATCCCCAGAAGAACAGAGTTGAGAGCTGGGGCCTAGTTGAAGGTTTTCTGTCCTCAGGAATGGACTTGTGCCTCTACGAACAAGCTCATGGGAGTAGCTTCTCCCTCTTCTGCTCTTCCGACATGTGAGAACTAGGAACTTGTCCCTTTTTCCCTTTCACCATCCACCAAGTAAGGTAGCCAGAGATAGCCCCTAACCAGAAGCTGGTGCTTTGACCTTGGACTTCCCAGATTACAGACTGTGAGAAACTAATTTCTGTACTTCGCAAATTATTAAGTCGTTGTATTATAGGAGCACAGCAAGGCTTAGGCACAATCCTACTTTAATAAATGGACAAAAGAGGTGAACAGATACCTCAACAAAGAGGATCCATGAATAGTAAATAAACACATACAATGATGTTTAACATTATTAGTTCCTGGAGGATGCAAACTCAAACCACAGTCAGACCCACTACATATCTACCTGAAAAATAAAATAAGAAACAAAGTGAAAGCTGAGATATAAAATAGGAACTGGTTCACAATTAGAGGGGTGCAACAATGGCCAGAAATATGATTTGTGCCCTCTAAAGATTCATGATGGATTTTAATCTCTTATAATCCCAACACTCAGGAGGCCAGACAGGAAGATTACAAGTTCCAGGCCAGTCTGGGTTATAGAGCAAGACTGGCTCAAAAGGAAAAAAAGAGGGAGGTCAATCAAGACTGTGAACTGTCCATTAGAAAGTAATTAGGGTTGAATAAGGTCATCAGGGTCTAATTCCCTTGATGAATCCTTCTAGGTTTATGAGAAGAGAGAAATCAAAGCGCTCATGCACACACACACACACACACACACACACACACACACACACACACACACAGGACTCATTGTCTTGTGGTGCTTTTCACTACCTCCAGACACTGCCAGCCAGAGCACCGTAACCAGACAAAGCCCCTTGACCCTGAATCTCCAGAACCAAAGGTCAAAACAACCCTTTATAGCTTGCCCATTCTATTATGTTGTTGGCAATAGAAAAAAAGGCTAATACAATACACCATTTTGAAAAATAGCTAAGGTGATGTTAAGGGACATAGCTTATGTCCTCTGAAATCTATCAGTGTTTACAGTTTGAACACAGAACATAAGAATAAACCTCAAACCTGAACACCACTCAGAAGTAGGCAGGAGTCAACCTACTGTGGTTCTGGCAGTGCTTGTCCCAGGACCTCTGACGAGGTCAACTCAGTCCACTAGACTGCTAGTAAAGACTCAGTGTACGGCCTCCCCAGGACTGGATAGCTTTCCCTGCGGCCACGGCTCCAGTTCTTACCTCCCTCATCCCACCGGGAACCAGGGATGCTTGAGGAGCAGTCTGAATGATCTGCTGCAGGATGCTGGTATAGGTCTGAATTTCCAGAAGATTCTGTTGCAGAGGGAAAGTATGTTCATTATGAGTTGAGCTGCCTGAATCCTTCCCTCCCATCCTAAGTGAGCCCGGGAATGAGCGCCTTCACACATTCTCCCACAGCAGTGAACACGCTGGGAATGGAAAGAGAATACGCTCCAGCTGCCGTGATGGCACATTGGAGTGGGCACTCCACATCTTCAGAGAACAACAGGGCAGAGGAGTAAACGGAGGCTTGGTTTATTTTGCTGTTTCCCACCAGTTACTTTCACACATTGCCACTGGCTTCACAGAGCCCTGGATGGCAGGTGTGTAAGAGGAAATTGCCTGGAAGCTACAAAGGACTCTGACAGCATGGGACAGTGTCTGGGGGGGAGGGGGCAGCTTTAGTCAGCCGTGCCCAGACTAAATGACTTACTGAATGTGTGTGTTATCAGGCAAGCTTCTGGAGTCTCCTAGAATGGGAGTCCTTTAATGAAATAGAGCTACCTATCCACAGGGATGCCTGGTGACCTTTACCGGCCAAGGAGCAATGACTGACAACAGAGCACTCTACAGAGAGCAGCCTTGACCAGCCACTGATCAACCTGTCCAGGAAGCTACATGGGCCCTAGCCCATGAGTGAAAAATAGCAAGCAATCTCTGCCCTCTGTGTGAGGCCAATGCTCCCTTCTCTCGTACTATCCTATAGCCCTCCACTAACACAACAGTGGTCCCTGGGCCAGTGACTCAGGCTCTGCTCACAGGCGCTGACTTTCGAGCTCTTCCTTATCAGGCCAGGTGCTGGAATCCGACAGATAACGAATGTAAACTACTGGCCCTCCTGATTATGGTTCTGAACTGGCTGCTTTGGAACTGCCCCAGGCACTGCTCTCAGGATTCAGCAAGATAAATACAAGGAAGCTGGGAGGTGTGGTGGCGGAAACAGACGAGGGCCTGGTGAGGAGCTGGAGGGATGCCAGGGAGAGAGGACATCAGTGTAGAGTGCACACAGGGAGATGGGAACGGAGGGGGCAGGGGGGAGGGAGGAGGAGGGGGAGAGGACACAAGGCTTGCTGGGCCCTTGTCCAGCTCTAGGCTGTCCCTAAATTACTAAATTGTCTTAGTTTGAGTTTCTCTAGAAGATGTTTCCCAGAGAAAACTCTGGGTGTTGAGAGTTGAGTTGGGCAATGGTACAGAGTCATGTGACTAACAGGACAGGAGAGAGACAGGGAAGGGCAGTGGCCAAGCAGGGCGTGCTGTCTAATGTTGCTGGGATCTCGTCAAATCCTGCTGTGCAGACCAGAGGAGCCCAGGGAGTTTACACACAGACTCCCATTGGCCATCGGACCATGGAGTATGGAAGCCCTCCAGTACTTCCTATAAGATGGAGCAGCCATTAACTATTAAAATAAGTCCTTAGCAAAGAAGGGCAGGCACATACTGTATCAGTAAAATAAGGACCCTTAAAAAAAAAACACACACACACACACACACACACACAGAATGAAAGTTTCTCCAGGAAATTCCACACAGGGGTGAGAACAGATAGGGGACCCTGAGGACAAACAAGAAACTCCTCATTAACTCCACGAAAAGGGTCCTCACAGTCCTAGCAACTTGCAACTAAACCTACAGAGACACATTTCTGGGCTTTCGTTTCCTCTTTTCTAAAAAAATAGCAAGGAAGATGGAAAGAAACTATGAATTCCAGCCCAAACTATAAATAACCACACTCCCTTTACCCATTCCTATCTACAGGTTTCTCCTGGTAAGTCAAGGCACAACAAACCTAAGATTCGGGATACAATATGGGTAGAGGGAGACCAGAGCCTAAGGAGAGTAGGCCTTTCCTCTCCATTAACCCATGGTTAACCCACACAGCTGCACAGAGAGAAGGATGGCACTTGCATTTTGAAGATAGAAAGCAGCCTAGAGAGGCCAGGCTGCTCACTCACCATTACATAGCGCTAGGGTCTGATCTTCCAGTGTGCCAAGCCTCCCAGCATCACGCCTGTGAGAGGCTTGATGCTTAGTCAAGATAGAGCCATCTAAATCATTTTGTAAATTACAATGTACGGTCCAGACACTAAACCAACATTACAATCCCCAGCATATCCTGGCATTGCCCACTGGTGTCTATATACCTCTGGCTGCGTAAGTGCTGTCCACTGGCCGGCTCATGCCGGTTCAGGGGAATAGAATCACAGGTTGCTCACTCTAGCAGTCTCTTCTTGCTCAATCAAACCCAAACTGGGCTTGATTGAGAAAGAGCTTCCCACATGTGCTGGTTACCTTTTTGTATCTGTCCTTGGCCACACTGATATCTGCCTGCAGAAACTGTGCTTCCAACTGAAGGTGCAGATTGCGCAATAAGGCGTCATCAGCTTCCTGTAACAAAAAGAGCCACACCAGGGTCACATGGACAGAACACAAGGACTACGTGGGAACTTACTAGAACACAGATTCTCATTTAGTGCGTCCAGAATGCTGCATATCCCCCCACCTCTCTCTTTCTCTGTGTAGGTTTGAATGTGTGTACATGTGTGCCATCTTGCATGTTTGGAGGTCAGAAGACAGCTTTCAGGGGTTGATTTTCTCTCCTTCTGCCATGGGTTCCTGGGCTGCAGCTCAGGTCATGTCATGTATAGCAAGTGCTTTCACCCACTACCATCTTGCCAGCCCTAGATGGCTAAATAAATAAAGCACTGGGCTAGTCATCAGACCTGGTTGAGAGCCATAGCTCTCATTACCAAGTGATCTTTGCACCTGAGGGAACATTTGACAATGTCTAGAGATACTTATTATTGTCAGTACTTGAATGGTAGAGGCCAGGAAGACTGCTATAAGTACCCCACAATACATAACAACCCTCTGCCCCCCACCATATTCACATAGCAAAAAAATATTATAGCCTAAATGTCCACAGTGCCAGGCTTGAGAAACCTTATCTAGAAAAGGCCAAGAGTTTAGAAATATCCACATACCAAATATCCACCAAATAACCTTGAGATTTACATAACAATTATATTTGCTGTGTATCTTGCCATCAGTAACTTGAGTTTCAATACCAAATCTATATAAAGGCGGAAGGAGGGAACCACTCCACAAAGTTGTCCTCTGACCTATACACACACCATGGTATGTACCCTCATCCCCACCCCTTTCTCACATCATACACACACACACAAGACATTTTTATTGTTGTTGCTGTTGTTATTATTATTATTATTATTATTATCACTATTATTATTATTATTTTAAAGACTTGCTGACGTGACGTCCAGAATTGGCTCAGATGCTTCAGTGTGTTCAGTGTAATATTACTGGTTCATCAGGAATCCCCACTCCCTGAAGACAACTCTGCCAGGCATACATGCTAATGTCTAAGACACTGCCAAACCGTTTTTTATACCTCTTCATGACGAATGCTAGCAATGGCTTTTTATTTATAAAGATGGATATTGCTTTGGTCAAACTACAGTTGGGAGAGAGAGTTAAGATAGCCAAGGTAAGTGGATGGCCAGAGTTTGTTGAGACATTCCCCCACTTTGACTGGTAGTCTAACAAAGCCTTTGGAATGTATCCTCTGAAATGTCATTTGATTCTCTAAAATAAAATATAAAATACCATGCAGGACGGTGGTGGCCTTTAATCCCAGCACTCAAGAGGCAGAGGCAGGTGGATCTCTGTGAGTTTGAGGCCAGCCTGGTCTACAGAATGAGTTCCAGGACAGCCAGAGTTACAACAGAGAAACCCTGTCTAAAGAAAGGAAGGAAGGAAGGAAGGGAGGGAGGGAGGGAGGGAGAGAAAGAGAGAAAGAGAGGGAGAGAGGAAGGGAGAAAGGAAGGGAGAAAAGAAGAGAAAAAGCATATATATTGAGAGAGAGAGAGAGAGACAGAGAGACAGGGAGAGAGAGAGAGTCAGAGTCATAGATATGGAAAGATTCTAGATTGTCTGATGCCAATAGCCAGGATATAGAAACTCTGTATCTATGGTGAGATCTGCCTCTAGTAGGTTTCCCAGACAGTGCTGTCTCTACACCTGTGACACTGGAGATCTAGAGCTTCAGGGAACCTACTCATGGCCCCATGGGTATTCGAGGCCCGTGTCAGAGTAAATACTCCAGATACAGCCCCACCTCCTTCAAGAGCAGCAGTTTGATGTGCAGTGGCTTGCCATCTTGGAACTGGGGCTATGCCCTCACAGAGGCACAGCACAATCTGGGACAGGCGTGAAGGAGCGTCAGACAACGCCACCGCCAGTTTCTTGGTTATTTCCTACCTTCCTTCTGTTCCTTTTAAGCCTGTAAAGGTAGGGTGGGGGTGAGGTGGGCAAGTCTTATCGATGTTATCTACATTCGATGCACAATTACTGGAGCTGAAGGAGAATTAGAAATGGATTCCAAGTACTTCCTGTCCCTCCTGTTATTGCTAAGAGAGATCGAACACACAGAATCTTTTAGATGGAAGAGGTCTTGGAGAATACTTGTCTGCTCACATTTTTTAAAGTCACTAATACTTTCCTTCAAGTAAAGTATACCACAGAAGCCACTGTATAAGACCAAAGCAAACATGCTTAGTTGACCCCCAACCCCTGGGATGATGATGGAAATGGATAAGCACATGAGATCATCTTCCTGCAGATCATAAAGGGTCACAGACAGCCCATCTGTCCAGCAGCTCTGGTCCCTTAGTGACCCTTCAACAAGCAAATCCATGGAACTTAGGGCTCTGGCAAGTGCAGTCCAAAGCCTAAAGTTTTCCTTTGTAAGGCACCTAGGCCAGGCTGATCAGTGGGTCACTCTGATCATTAATGGAAACTAACAGATGACAACAGGACTGGAACCTGCCATGGGCTTTTCTGGGATGCTGAGCCCATCCTACCAGACACCCACCATCCTTCCACACTTCCCCTGGGGACCATACCAGGTCTAGCACTGGTTCCTACAAAGCAATATTTCAAAGCTGCCTGTGATAATAAAAATGCAATACTTGTCTTTAAAATAGGAGCTAATCGGATGCTCTGTAAGCACACACCTTGCTTAGAAGACAACTGTGTAATAAACTGCCCTGAAAACCCCAGAGGTGAGCTGGTGCTTGGAACTGTGCAGTTGCTGATATGACAAGGACTTGTTTTGGAAGCATGCTCTTTTATTTGTGCCAGAGCGCAGAAATGTGTAGACGTGTGTGTTTTCATTATGCCTGAGATGCTGTCAGCTGGATTTGCAAACGCTGCAGCAACAGAAGCATCTAGATTTTACAGAATCGACTGCCTGTGTCAACTGTCTAATTTGAGAAAATAATCCAATGTGAGCTCAAAATGGAGTAGATGGTTCGCAAGACAGATCACACCACCTGAGAGCTAGCTGGAAATGCAAATATTCTCGAGGATTCCAACACCCTTTCCAGATGCTAAGGGTACACAATGACATTCCAGAACCACCAGTTCACACGGTCCAGGATGTTTACAGCCCCACCGCAGTGCACTGGGGATGGAAGCCACGATTTTGCACATGCAATAAAGCACTTTACTGCTGAGATACATCCCAACCTTTACAGCCATTTTTGAGAAAAGAACCCAGATGATTAAAGTCCATGGCACCCTTGACAGTCCTTGACAACTTTTTCACAGAAATCCTAGGCTTCCATCAAAACCCAGCTGCAAGAGAATGGAGATCCAAGTTTATTGAAACCACTGGCAAGCTAGGCTTTAATTTAAAAACACTTTTCCTTCAACGCTAGACAACAAAAATCTTTCAAAAAAATGTTGCAAGTTGCTCTTTGCATCTGCCTGGAGGAGGCTCTGGTTGGGCTGAGACTCCTCTTTCTCTTCAGCATCAGTTTACTGACTCTGCACTCACCTTGCTCTTCCTCTGCCTTCCTTCCCTCCAGGCCCTTCTCTCCTCTTCTCTAGAAGTGAGGAATTCCGGGACAAGTAGAATCTGGTAGCCATGACGTGGTCCCTTCATGTCCCATCTTTTCTGCCCCAGACCACAACCCCCAGACGCTAGACCGCCTTGCTTTTTCCCACAGGTGACTTCAGAGGCACGTGAATTACATGTATGTGAGCCAGCCTTTGAATGCTCTTCATTGTTTTTAAGAGAAAATGCATGCCCAGAAGCACATCCATTTGAATTGTTGTTAGTTTTAAAGAAAGAGGAGGATAAAGCTTTAAAGTTCACTCTTTAGAGCCATCTCAGCTGATAAGCAAACTTTTTGGTAGGGAGTAATCTCCTAAGTACTTACACATGGCAGTGAGTTCTAGAAGTTTTACAGGCCTGAGTATTTATTTAAAAGTCATCTGCTGTTCTTGCTCCATCCAAAGGCTGCGAATGTAACTAACTCTGGCTGTACTGTTTAAGTGTTATGTTGCAGGTTTTATTTCCCTTCAAAGGGAGCAACAAAGAGTGGCTTGCTTTGGCATATATGCTGTTGAGAACAAAAAAGGTCTGTTCTGAAGTCTAATTACATGAGCAAGGAGAATACACAGCAGGTACGCAAGCAAGCACCAAAGACTTAATCAGCGACTTCCCACAGCAGCACCTAGGGCGACTCCCTTCTGCAGTGACACCACAGGAAAGAGCCCTGAGACTAAGTGGGGAGGCAAAAAGTTGATTTGGCTAAGCAAACATCTCCAGACTTGTTGAGCAAAACCTCTGACCCAAGGCTGGCAAGATGGCTGAGCAGGTTAAGATACTTCCTGGAAGGCTGTGCCATGTGTTCAGTACTCAGGACTCATGTGGTAGAAGGAGAAAACCGACCCCTGAAAGTTGTCTTCTGACCACATGCAATGGCACGTGTGACTACACACACACACCCACACACACACCAATCAATATTAAGAAAAAATGTAATCACTATTCACCAACAGGATGAGAATTTCACTCTCCCAGACTCCTCCTTCTCAGCTGATGACGTCCACAGAGAACAAGGGATACAGAGAGGGGCAAAGCCCATAAAAGTGGATAGGCAGGTCGGTCACCATTGTGAAAAGCTAGGCTTGATCCTGCTGGGAACCCTGGAGACTCATGGAACTCTCTCTATTTGGAGCGAACGGACAACATATCTACTCACTGCTGACCCTCAGTGACTAAGGTTCACTTCCTGGGGTGAGCATGCCTAGCGCTTCTGGACTGCCAGAGTCATGATCCTACAGCAAGAGGCGCAGGAAGCCCTGTCATGTGCCCTGAATGTCTGGTAGCAGGTGGAGTGTCCCAGGAACTGTGGATAAGGATCCAATATCAAGACCTAGAGGCCATCTTTAACGGCACTTGGCCTGTCCCTGTCTTCTGAGGGACTCGGTTTCTTTGACTGTCCTTAAGAAGTGGAGAACGAGCCATGAATACAAAACACGCCTGCCATGCATGGGATGCAGAGTTCTGAAGCTACTTAAGCTCATTCTTGGGCTCCTTCACTGAAGTAAAGAAGGCACTGGACTGATCTCTTTCTGGGAGTGAAGTCTGCCCCCTCAGGAGCCAGAGGCTGATCTGGGGCTCCCGTAAGCTGACTCAAGGACCTTACCAATCCAGTTTTTACATGACTTCATGAAACCCAAGTACTTTTACTATTCACTTTGTATTTTTTCTAGAGTGATTCATTTTTTTATCTTGGGTTTTATTTAAAATAAGATTTTTATATAATATGTTATAAATAAAAAGCAATCATAAAAATTCATGATTCGGGGGCAGAGATAGCTCAGGAGTTAAGAGCGTTGCTGCTCTCCAGAGGACCTGAGTTCAGCTCCCGGCGCCCATGTCAGGTGGCTCATGACCACCTGTAGCTCCAGCTCCAGGGGATCTGATACCCTCTTCTGACCTCCGCAGGTACCTGCGTACATGGGGCTGGAGAAATAGCTCAGCAGTTAAGAATACTTGTTGCTCTTGTAGAATACCTGACTTCAATTCCAAGCACTGACAAGGCAACTCACAACCACCAGTAACTCCAGTTCTAGGGGGTCCAATTCCCTCTTCTAATCTGTGCAAGCACCAAGCGACACACGTGGTGCATAGACACACGTGTGAGCAAAACACCCATCACATAAAATAAAATAATTTTTTTTTAAATTTAATTCGCAACTATAAAAAAACGTATCCCTAGGTGAACCAGCTAAAATCATTTCCATCAGGTTATGCACTTCACAGTTAGAGGAAACTAAGCTGGCATCTGTCACATCAAATGCTCTGCTACCACCAAAGACAAAGGCTGTGCACTGCCGTGTGACAGGCAAGTCATATATATTGCTAAATCATTTCATGCTCAGTGGGCATGGAGACATTCTCTCACTCCTGTGGTGGTGGGGACTATAATTATTCCCATTTCACAGATAAGGAAGTTGAAGCTCAGAGATATAAGTGAATTCACCCCCAGTCTCACAGATACAGCAGTGTGGTAGGTTTCTATTAACTAGCTACCCTCTTCTTTCTAACAGAACAGCTCACTTGTGAGCAGGAGGCTCTTCCCCTGGCCCAGGGGACAGCTACACTAATTCCCTGCACTAGCCCTCACCTATACTCTTGGTGACAATATCATGAGGGTTATTCTTGTGGGGCTGACAGTTCAAACACCCACACTCTGTCATAATATGCATGAAGGTCATCTGGCTGTTTTCCCTGGGTGGGAAAACGGTAGGATATCTTTTCCTTATTCCATTTCTATATTGTCTTGTTTTTCAGATGAGAATATGAATTGCTTTTGTAATAAGAAAGGAATGACAAAAGATTTTAAGATGCACTGTCACTTTCCATCAAGGGTAAAGAGAAGGGCACCCCTGCGGTAGTGCTGAGAAGGGTACTCTAGAGGGCTTAAATCCCCACCTAAGTGAAGGCTGCTAAGTATGTGTGCTCTTGAAAGCCTTGGCCTGGGAAGAAGATAGTGGACCCTCCCCTTGCAACTTTGGACTGTAACCACAACCAAAAATGGGATGAGGTAAAGGTATTAGCACCTTCAGGTGCAGCTGGGTGCTATTGAGTGGTCACAGAAGAAACTCTCAGCTCTACTACAACAGGCATGGAGCCATCACTCCCCCACCCCACACCCCCATCCTCTCCCACATAGAGTTTCTGTCCTTGGAGCTCCTCCGAAGCATGTGTTTACCACCATCTTTCTGTTTTCTAGCATGCTCACAGGCCTCTCTTTGCCAGAGACAGCCTCAAGTGATAACTGCCAACCTGCCCATAATTATCAATGGCACCCCTCTCGCAAGGTCATGGTTTGAACAACACATTAGCTGCTCACACAGAATATGGGCGTGAGATGTGAGTAATGTTGACAAAGCAAAATTGGGCTTCCCAAATTTTTAGTTCTGGTTTTACTGTCTCGTTTGACAACAGAGGTTAGACAAAGCTAGGAAGTGGTAAATATCTTGAGTAACTCCCACTGTCTGAAGTGGCTGCCAGTTATATGGGGACAATTGTAAGGCCTAAATTAGAAGATTCGCCTAAATTAGGGTTTCTATTGCTATGATAACACAATGACCAAAAGCAACTTGGGGAAGAAAGGGTTTGCTTCAGCTTAGAACTCTGAGGTTACATTCTGTCACAGAATAAAGTCTGAGCAAGAACTCAATGCAGGAACTTGGAGGCCAGAACTGAAACAGAGACCGTGGAAGAGTGCTGCTTACTGGATTGCTCCTCATGGCTTGCTCAGCCTTCTTTCTTATACCATTCAGAACCACCAACTCAGAGTTTCCCATACCAATCATTAATCAAGAAAATGCCCTACAGACTTATCTAGGCAATCTGACGGGGGTGTTTTCTCAACTGGCATTCCCTTTTCCCAGATGACTCTAGCTTGTATCAAGTTGACAAACAAACAGGACAAGTTTAATGTGTTATCAGGAAGTAGGATGAGGGTATAAGCATGGGAGAGCTGAAGGGCTGGCAGCTCACATGCCCTCAACAGCCCTCACCCTTCAACTAAATCATCTCCATGACTCCTTTCACCCCAATGGGTGAGCTCTGGCATAACCAGAAAATATGGTTCTTATAGCTACTAGCCATGCCTGTGTCTGTCCAACCCTTTTGTCCACAATAGAATCAGCTACTCACAGGAGAACTCTTTACAGCTCCAGCAGAAAACCTAATCAGGCTGATGGTAGTCAATCTACCATCAGAAGGAAATGGCCCCCTCTAGAAACAACTCCATACAATAATGAATGTTCCAGAATCCCTGGCACCTCCAGAGTGGCTATGTCTCCTGTTTCAAAAGGAGTGTGCTTCAAGGGGAAATGGATGTTTCTTCCTCTCCTCCCTGAGTCCTTTGCTTCAGAACAGCAACCTCAAGACTATTAGCCAATAGACTAGAGGTATCCGTTTACACCCTAAACAGTATCATTTGTGGTCAGTCTATCTGGATAAAACATCAGTGGGACACTGTAATGCTGGTGTATTTTAATAGCCTAGAACTATGGTCCATGTGTTGGGAGTCTGGTCCTCAACACAGACGTCTTAAGAGTTAATAGGACCTTCAAAGGGTGGGACGTAATGAGAAAGCCTTACATCCCCTACCCTAACTTCCTATCTTGCCATGCAAGCTCACCTCACATGCTCCACAGTGAAGCCTTTCACCATGACTGAACTAAGCCAGGGCCCCCCTCACAAGATTCAGTGGCATGTGTTTGCACATACAGCCTCCAAAACTGTGCGATAAAGAACTCTCTTTTTTACAAATTACCCACCCTCTGGTATTTTGTTAGACTGATGGAAAACGGATTAATACACCTAGCATACCATATCGGCTCTCGTGAGAGCACACAGCATGTGCCGTAAGGTGCATTTGTAGGTCAGTTCACTCACAAGGACTCGGTAGAAATGAAGAAGCGAGGAAGAGGATGGCAGCAGGAAACAGATAGATCCTAAAGTAATGGGAAGAAGGTTCTGGGGGGCAACCGCTCCCACCATTTACTTTGATGCTGTAAGAAAGCCACTTAAATGCAAGGCTGCATTCAACTCACCTTGTTAAGCCGGTCCAGCACTCCTTTCAGCACCAATTGACATTCGCACTCATTTTCATATCTGCAAGTCAGACACACAGGCAAGAGTTAGGCAGCTTCTAGGCTTTCCCGGTTATAGATCACATAGCCGGTATAAAGTTCAATCACAGATGACACCAGGCCCTCTTCCTTAAGAAGATAATTTTACTTTTAAAGAAATAGCCGATTTCGCATTTCCTTGCCCGTTGCTTTCCAATAATTTTCATACCACTGAGCACATATGTGAATGACTGGAAAAGGTAAACAAGACAGAAGTCCTCCCCCCTGGAGCCTCAAACCACCTCGCCTGCCTCCCACCCAGCACCCCAAGGATGGGGGAATACCGTCTTAGAATAGCCGTAACCCAAGCACAGCCTCAGAACAGAGACAGGAAGGCTGCTCTAGTCGGTCTATATCAAATGACAGATCTTCTAAACTGCTGTACTCGTTCACACCTGCAACATGCCAATGATTCTGTATTATGTCATCATCCTCACAACCAAAGAAATGATTGCTGCTACATTTGAGGGAAAGATGAGGAACACAGTTGAGAAGCTTAACCAGGAGCTACGGATATGGCTCAGTGGTAAAGTAGTGCACAGCCATGAGGACCCGAGTTCAGATCCCAGCACCCACATAACAAACAAGTCAGGCATAGTCTTGTACACGCCTGGAAAACCAGTACTGTAGGAGTCAGAGACAGGAGAATCATTGGTGGTTGCTGGTTGTCAACCTAGCTGGAAATAATTCAAGATCCAGATTCAGGGAGAGACCCTGCCTCAAAAGAATAAGTAGGAGAGTCATAAAGGAGGACACTTGATACCAACCCCTGGCATTCTAGTGTGTACACAGGGACACAGTCTCACACAAACATATGCTTATACCACACACACATAAACCACCCACCAACCTGCACAGGTGCACGCACGCACATACACACGAGTTAGAAAAGGAATAAAAGATGAGAATGAAGGAAAGGAGAGGAGGAGGAGGAGGAGGAGGAGGAGGAAGAGGAGGAGGAGGAGAAATTTTCCCAGTCCCTTCATGGAAACCGCCAGCTCAATGCCCCCATCTTTGAGCATCACTCCTGCCTGGCAAAATCCTATTCCAGGCTAGTAGATGAATCCGACTGAATGAGCCAGAGACTCAGCACCCACTAGGAGCAGCCCTCAGCCTCTGACAAAGAAAGGCCATTAGTTAGATAATCTCCTGGCTTGGATAACTAACACATATGCTAGCTGCCCGTGGTGCTAACTTGCTTGAAAACACACTTGGTGCTGGCTGCCTTCTCTTGTCACTGTTTCTTACTCCTGGACCAATGCTCCTTGAGGTCCTCTCTCAAATAAGCTACTTATTTGGCTTCTGAATGTTCCCAATCTAAGAGAAAGGGGAGTAGGGCTCAGAGAGAAGTGTGAAGCGGTCATGTGACTGAGTCTTAGCCAATAAGATAGAAGCATAAGTCTGTGTGGACCCTTTCCAGGTAATGTAGGCAAGTAAGTCAGCATCACCTCAAGTATCCCGCAGCTTGGAACATGGATGTTGCCTTCCTGAAGTATGCATAGAACCTTTAGAACTTCAAATACTATAGAGCACCACACTAAACTGCACACCTAAACTTTATCCAAGAAAGAGAAAGCTTCCATCTTGGATAAGCCAATGTTACATGTTTTGAGTGGTAAAACATACATACATAAACACTCGTTTAAGAGATTTTACTTTTAGTTTTAATTATGTGGGGCACATGAGTGCAGGTGTCCATAGAAGCCAGAGGAGGAAACTGGATCCCCTGGAGCTGGAGTTAGTGGTGAGCCTCCTGATGAGGACACTAGGAACTGAACACTGGTCCTCTTCAAGAGCAGTACATGCTCCTAACCATTCTCCCAACCTTTTCTTTCTTCTCTTTTTCTTTCTTTCTTTTTTTTTGTTTTTGTTTTGTTTTTGAGACAGGTCTCACTATGTAGCCCTGGCTGGCCTAAAACCCCCTGTATATATCAGGCTGGCCTCAAACTCAGAGATCTGCCTCTGATTTTCCAAATATTGGAATTAAAGGTATGAGCCACCGTGCCCAGTGGAGATTTACCACTTTTGATTGTACAAGTCAATAGTATTGAAAGCATTCACAAAGCTGTTGCACAGCGATCCACACCATCTACCTCCAGAACTCTTTCCTCTTGCAACAGTGACACTCTACACCCATCAAACACCAGCGGCCTAATCTGTCCTGCACCCCAGTCCTTGGGACCCAACATTCTACTCTATGTCTCTATGAATCTGACTTTCCTATGTACCTCCTGAAAGTAAAATCGGTATTTTTCTTTTTGCATCTGGCTTATTTGTCTCAGAATGGTGTCCTCAAGGTTTATTCGTGTTTCAGCACATGCCTGTGTGTCCTTTCCTTTTTAGGGCTGAATGCTATTCTATTTTATGCACATACCATGTTTTCTTAACCGTACATCTGAACGTGGCACTTCAGTATTTACACATTTTAGCTATTGTGGATAATTCTGCTGTGAACATGGGTGCACAGCTATCCTCGTCCAGAGGGTGTTTGGAGTGGGTGCTGAGAAGTAGAAATGCTACATTACATGGTAATGCTGCCTGTAGCTTTTGGAGAGAGTGTTCTCCACAGTGGATACACTGCGTCACCTTCCTAACGGTGCGGTCCAGTGCAGCCCCTCCTTCCAAACACGTGCCCTCCGTCTTCATCCATCCTAATAGATATGAAGTAGGCCAGTGTCACATCGGAGCTTCTGTCACTCACCACAAAGGCCAATTCTAATTAACACTGAGCCCAGCTCACAGCGTACAACTAACTCTCTGTGGCCTGTACATCTTGGCCCGTGAGTCAGCGTCAAGTACTGACAGCTATGAAAGGTGCTGTGCGTACACCTCTGTGTTCTCAGAATTAAGAAGGCTGAGCTCTGGGAAAGGCAACCAAATCCAAGCAAAAATCACACAGCCTTTCCAGGTTGGCTGAGTAGCTTGCTGTACGATAAGCATCTCTGAAAGAGTTTTATATTTCACACCAGGATGTCCCATGCAGTCATTTCTCTTTGTGTGGCTCTACTAGATTCAGAACTTGTTTTTTAAATGGGTAATTATCTTTTTGGAATAACAATGTTAACAAAAATCTAATTTTCTCAAGGCTTTTTTTTTGTTTTTGCTAGAAACATCTAAGAGTCTCTGCAGCTTAACAACATGTTTGATAATGAGTACATCAACACAGTCTCATGGGTAATTTTCATGCTATAAAAATCTGTTAGATATACTAAAGAGAAGTGATTTCATTATACAGAATTAATGATAAGAATTCTCAAATTCATATAAGTGAGTTCATAAAGTAAAACCATACTTCGGTTTCCTTTATCTTGTTGTTATATAAATTATTTTTTTGTTTCCAGCAATTTGGATAATTAACTGTATTCATCATTGTATTTTGGCACTTTTCCTCATTTTTATGGCTCCTGCTGTTTACTATGTTATTTAGTCTATGATGTACTGAAAACCTGACTGTGGAATTCTGCATGTTCCAGGTAGAGAGCACATCTAACATGTGGGCCTTGAGACTCATGCTTTCTACTTCCTGCATGACTCTCACTGGCTTTGGCTGCTCAGCAGTTCACCTTGAGAATGTAAAACCAATTTGGGGTGTGACTGGTGTGTGTCTATATGTAGGGAGTATGTGGGTGTGCCCACTAATGAGGATGAGTATGGATTATTCTGTGTGTGTGTGTGTGTGCGCGTGTGTGTGCGTGTGTTATGATTTTCAAATCTCACTATCTCAGGTAAAATACAAAAACACGAGGCAAAGGTAGTGAATAAGCCAATGAGATATTTAAATCAACCACAGAGTGTGAAGAACTCCTCCATGGTGTCCATACAACTCAGACCCATGTGAATTCAGAAGACCAGGAAAACTCAGCATGGTTGTGCCCCAATGAGGTCTCATGGAAGCCATGTTCATCCAAATCACAGCAGATGACAGCCATCTGAGGACCCAGGGAAGCCTGGCAGTCCATTGAGCTACCTTGGGAATCTGAAATGCATGACCCTGAATGTATTTAATAACACCTATTAGTATATGCCAAGTGATGAAGATGGTGCTTTCACATGGTATTTGCACTTCACCACCCCCACCAATAGAAGGAGAGCTACTGGCCCATGCAAATGGAGTAAGCAGTTTAGTATGACATTCCATAGCTGTTGCTAAAATGACCAGTGGAGTGTATGCATTTCTTGTGCTTTTTATTTGGTCCTCCCCACCCCCTCTTTGTCTTGTCCTACTCTGGTTTGTTTTATTACTACCATTATTATTATTTTACTTTATTATTTTTAGATACCTGTTTCTTTTCTAGTGAGAGAGAGGAAGAAAGGGTGTGGTTTGGGGTAGGTGAGGAAGTGGAGAGGATCTGGGAGGAACTGGAAGAGAGGAAACCATAATCAGAATATATTGTATGGAAAAAAGTCTATTTTCAAATTTTAAAAAAGTCTCCTGCCTGTTACTGTCTCCATTTGCCCTGTTCCTTCTTCCTTACCCCACATAAGCAGCCAGTGTTGGGGTGCCTCTTTTTTTGGCATGAAAATAAATGCACGGAAAAAATGCATGAAAAAAACCCCATCTCTCTATTCTTCCCCAGCTTAAAAAAAAATTAATGAGCTGGGCAGTGGTAGCTTTGATCTCAGTACTTGGGAGGCAGAGGCAGGCAGACCTTTGTGAGTTCAAGGGCAGCCTGGTCTCCAGAGTGAGTTCCAGGACAGCCATAGTTACAACAGAGAAACCCTGTCTTGAAAAAACCAAAAATAAAATTAGTATTCCACTGAGTGGATGAAGCTCAACTTTACATCCTGCCTCCAGCTGATGGGCATTCTGGTTGACTTCAGCTTTCCCGAGTGCATATGAGGCTGCAGCAAGAAGCTGGGCAGTCATGCCACTCCATACCAGCCAGAGCACATCCTGGGGAAATGTCCTGGAGTGGCCTCCTCACTCAAAAAGCACACCTCTTTCTGTAACTAAAGAAGATGATAAATTGTTCTCTTTCTTTTTAACAACTGCTAGGTGGTGTTAACACAGAATTCCATTTGTAGGGAAGGAGACATCATTTCCCAGACCAGGCCTTCTAAAACATCTTGGGCTATTACCATTGAGAATCCCTAAACAGGTTCTGATTTAGGAGCTGTGGAGGGCCCAGGTCCAGCAGGCCACACTCCTGAAATTGTCCCTACTGATGCTGAGGTTGCTGCAAATGCTGCAGCTGAGCCATGGACCACGCCTTGACTATCCAGACGCTAGAGATCACACACTCAAACATGATTCCTGGATGTCACCCAAGACACCATGAAGACGACTAGACTTCGAACGTGTGGATCTGAATCCCATGTCCAGCACCGCCATTCATTAGATGAATAGCCTTTCCGCCAAATCCCTTCACATTCTGAGCATCAGTTTCTGTAAAATGAGGCAGTGAAGAACCTATTGTGAGGGTTACATCACATTGGGATATCTCAAAAACATGATGCTGCACCAATGATTACTGAATGTCTATTTATAAAAGCTAAGTTATGAAACCAATGTAGGTATCCAGCCGTAGGGAAATGGATGAAGAAAATGTGATAAAGACAGTTGTTCAGCCATAAAGAAGAAAGTTATAATGTTTGCAGGAAAATGGGTGCAACTGGAGATTATCATATTAAGCCAATTAAGCCAGTTTCAGAAAGCAAATATTAGTTTTTCTCTCATTTGCGGTTCCTAGATTTTATATAGTCACATAAAATCATATATGCATATAAACGAAACTAAAGGAATGAAATCTACGGGGGGATCAGACTAGGAATGGGGGCAGAGATAGAAAGATCCAGGGAAGAATATGGTTAGTGTACAGTATATACTTGTACGAAAATCAAACAAAAAAATTATGGAGTCAAATCATATTCTGAGTGCATATTATGAAATTCTAGAACCGACAGAAATCAAGTCTGCTAACAAGAATCAAAACTTGACGCCTCTTTTTTGAGGACGAGGACCAACTGGGAACTCGGAGACAGTTGCATGATATACCTAAATTCAAAAACACATGAAAAGTAAGTAAGACTACATCCTGGGAACCGGAAAGTGCCATCCAACTGGAAGCTGGGTATCCTCGGGACCGGCGCATCTCTCCGCAGGATGGTGGGCACCTGCCAGACGCCTCCCGCCCGACCCAGCGCCGGATCTCGGTTTCCCCGGCCGCGCCTCTTACTTGTTCCGGAACTCGTCGAGGGTGCGCTGCGCCTCTGCCTCCTGCCTCTCCAGCCTCGCGTGCTCCGCCGCCAGGTCCCGGGCGCGCTGCAGATTGGCCTCGACATGACGGGCGAGGGCGTCCTCGGGCCCCCACTGCTCCCCCAGGCGCTGGAAGGCGTCGAGCTGCCGCCGCAGGCCGGCGTGGCGCTGCTGGAGCGCGCGGGCCCGCTGGACCTGGGCGGCCACGCGCTCTCCCAGCGCCTGCAGCGCCGCCAGGCCGGGCGCGGTTCCCCCGGGCTGGGCGGCGGGGCTCGCGGGCTGGGCGCGCTCGTAGCGCTCCTGGCGGGCCTGGAAGACGTAGCTGCGGCGGTACATGGCTCCCGGGAGGCCGCGGCCGGGTCCGCGCCGGCTAAGTAAGCACCGGGCGGGCGGCGCTGGGACGTTCCAGAGCGGGTCAGCAGACGCGCCCCCAGGGCGGGCGCCCAACAATGGGGAGCCGCGGCCGCTTTGTGCCCCGGATTAGCCGCCCATACAGCTCCCGGGTGGCAGGGGCGTCGGGTGAGGACGGCTTTGTTTGTCCATTGTGGAGGCCTGTTGCTGTGTGACTGGATGGAGAGTCAGGGGGACAAGAGACACATGATGCTCTTTTGACCGGTTCCCCTGGGCTAACCAAAGCTAGCTTGCTAAACTCAATGAACTTAGAAGGCCTGGCACTTTCTCCTCTGGCTTCCAGTTACAGAACTTCACTCCGGTTTTGTTTGTTGTTTTGAGGTTATTTATGCCATTATAATTATAACATGATGTTGATGCCCTCTCAGGTAGGGGTTCCTAACTCTGAATGCAGATAAAATGTCACATAAGTGGTGAGATGTCAACTGGTTTCTTACTAATACTGTGTGTGTGTGTGTGTGTGTGTAGAATCTACAACCTGTACCGTGACTTAGGAAACATGGTTGGTGATATTGAACCATTACCCTTGCTCTCATGACTTCTGACATCCTTCTTGAATGAAAGAAACAAGAAGAGCTTCCACCAAGGAGTTGCTAGTAGGTGCTTTGAACTTAACTGAAATCCTTACAGTCTTGAGTATTTAATAAATTATCCAGCTCTCAAATATTCTCATTATGCTTGCTTTTAATTTTTATTATGGAAATAGCAGTTGGATTTGATAACAAGTTTTAAAATATATACGTTCACACAGTTTGATAGCTAGGCTTTGAAAAATTCAGAAGTAAAAATGTGATGTTGGAAAATAATTATTTGATGACAATATTCCTGAATATAAATATTTGTCATATTGGAATATTTTTCAATCATTATCAGAGGCTGGGGAGATAACTCAATATGTAAAAGTACCTGTTGTACAATCATGGGGACTTGAGTTCAAATCCTCAGCACCTGAATTCAAGTCCTCAGCACCCAGGAAAAGCTGAGTATGACTGAGCATGCCTATAACTCCAGCACTGGAAAAGGACTGACGGATAAACAGCAAATATTCCGTTGGATGAGAGACCCCGTCTCAAGGCAGCAAGGCAGTGGACTGTAGAGGAAGACACCAAATGTCCCCCTCTGGACACAGCATACACGTGTGCTCACGCTCACATTTGTATAACCATATACTTAGGAATGCACGTATATCACAGAGAAATTTTTTTAAATCATTATCCAAAGGACTGGTCTCTTGTAGAATTAGAATTAGCAATACCATATATTACCAACATATGGATTGCACATAACTGTGCTATGAATTAAAGTCAGATATCAAAAATAGAGAAAATTACCTAGATCTTTGTTAAGTTTATTATCACTCCAAATAGCTTGTATAATAAAGGATTCAGTCTGGAATAAAGCAGTGTAAGAGCTGTATGTGCAGTGGTGTGGTTGGTGTGGTTGTTCTTATTCTCTCTCTTCCTCCCTCCCTCCCTCCCCCCCTCCTCCATTTAAATGTTCATGGTCAAGTAGAGGAGGGCATTCGAGTATCTTTGTAGGTGTCCCACACACTGATGGTAGTATGGTGAATTGATTTCCAGTTTCCCAGAGAGCAAAACCTGCTTGTAACAAGTACTATAAATCATCCACGGCCTTTGGCATCATGTGTTAATCAGTCGTTGCTACAGAACAAACCACCATAAACTGTCATGCAATGACAAGTATTTATCACTACTCTCTGGGTCCCCAGCTCAGCTGAATAACCATTCAGCTTGCAGCTTGCAACCTGCAGCTTCTAGCTGCAAGTCTTCTGATCAGCTGAGACAGCACCATTCCAGACATCTCTTGTCCTTCTGAGTTAACAATGTCAGAAGCCCTGCCAAACAGGCTTATCCAGGCTTTCCTTTGCAGCAAGTCCACTCACATCCTGTCATTCAGTCAAATTGCAGGGTCACAGAGAGCCGAAGTCAGGAGTTAGGTGGGGGTCTGGGGAGATGACTCGGTAAATAAAGTGCTCTCTACTAAGCATGAGTACCTGAATTTTGTTTTTGTTTTTATTTTTTGTTTTGTTTTGTTTTCCTCAGTGGCTCTGTAAAAGGAGAATGTGCTGATGCAAACCTATATAACCCCAATGCTGGGGTTGGGGGACAAACGAGCAGATCTATGGGACTCTCCAGCCAGCCAGCTTATTGAACCCAGTGAGCAACAGGTTCAGTGAGAGATCCTTTTTGTTAACTATTCTTTTTTAATGATTCCTTTGACACTGGGTGGTGGTGGTGGTGCAGGCCTTTAATCCCAATACTCAGGAGACAGAGGCAGGCAGATCTCTGTGAGTTCGAATCCAGCCTGGTTTCCGGGACAGCCAGAGTTACAACAGAGAAACCCTGCCTCAAAAAAAAAAAAAAAAAATTCTTTGCTATGAAGAATCCCTCACATGTTCTTCTTGCTTGCTATATGCTACATTGTGCCTCCTGTGCCCCACACAAACACCAGCAAGCCTCATGTGACTAAGTCCTTTCCACTAAGAATTTCCACTTGCAGACAGGATTTTTTAAAGGGAAATTAATAAAAACAGATGGTGTGTGCTTTTACATGTGTGACATCTTATAAGAAGAGATTAGAACACAGACACACAGAGGGATGACCATGTAAAGACTGGGGAAGAAGACAGCCATCTGAAAGCCTTAGAGAGGGGCCCTATAACATCTTGATCTCAGATCTCCAACCCCTAGACCAGGAGAAGTAAAGATCTGTTGTTTTAAACTGCCTGGCCTGTGACACTTGCTCTGGTCCTTTCCCACGACATAAGCATGTCTGCCACCAGAGGGCCACACTGCACTAAAGTTGAATAAAGTCTTGGAGGGGAAAGGGGGCAGTGACTGCTAAGATCACGAGCGAGCAGCCAGCAAAATGCCCTGGTTCAGGGCTTGAAGGCTTCCTGGCAAACTGTGCCAGTTCAAAAGGCAAGTAAAGCCTCCTTCTGACTTAGGTATTCATTGACCCTGGGGCAGACCATTGGTTCCTGGATCCCTGCTTGATGGAGCCAGTGGTCCAACCAGGCCCCATCTCTAAAGACATATAGTAGTACATGCTCAGTGTTGACAGGAGTAGTAAGTTAAAGTGAAGGTGACAACACACTCAGAAGCAAAGCTTTGGCTCCAACTGCACGCACGTATGCATACACACACAATTGACTCCAAGAAGCTTCTGGAAAGTAAAACTTAAGAGTCGTGCACTACAAAGGCAATAGGGTATAAGCCTCCTACCATCTTTTATAAACTGAAGTAAGTATCAGATGACCTAAATTTATGTGAGAACAGGCGACTTCTTCTTGGTTCTTTGGCTGAAAGACACACACATACATGCTCACACACACACACACACACACACACACACACAAAAGCAGGACATGATATCAATTCATGATGCTGAAAACAAGAAATACTGGAGGGAGTGTTATTATAATAATTATTGGAATCTGAATATGGAATGTGGATTGGCTAATATATCACAGGAGATTTAAAGTGCCTAATCTTGATAATTGTATTTAGGACATGTGAAAATGTTCTTTGGAAACACACTGGTTTAAGAATAAAGAGACAGGAACATAGTTTATACACATACAAATAAATTCATAGACTAGCAAAGCAAGTAAACCAAAATGTAAAGAACTGATGGGCCTGGTCAGGGTTGTAGAAGACTTCCCTCAGCTCTTCCCTCAAACTTTTCTGTAAGCCTGACATTCTAAACACAGAAAAATTTACACCCCCAAATCCCAAGCACGTCAGGGAAATTGTTCTGATAACACATACTTCTTTTGTACTTATATTCTTCAAGAATTTCGTACATGTATACAATGTATTTTGACTTTATATAATAATGTTCACACCTCCTAGATCAACTAGATCTCTCCTAGATCCCTCCCAAGTCTCCCTTCCAATATTGTCTTCCTTTTAATTTTTTTAGATATAGATTTTATGTGTATGGGTGTTTTGCCTGCATGTACATATGTGCACTATGTGCATGCCTGGTGCCCATGGAAATCAGAAAGGAATGTCTTCCCCCGGAATTGGAGTTATGGGTAGTTGTGAACCACCCTGTGGGTGCTAGAAACTGAACCCAGGTCCTTTGCAAGAGCTACAATACTCTTAACTGCTGAGCATCTCTCCAGCTCATTAAAAAAGAATAATAACCCATTGAGTCTAATTAGTGCTGCTGATATGAACATTTGGTGTGGAGCCACTGGAGCAGAACGAAATGATCAGAGGTCACATCCCTAAATAAAACTGACTCTCCCTCCCTAGTGGCCATCAATTTAAAAGCAAATATTTCTTAATGACAAAAAGAAAATGCAAGAAATTGTCCACAGCTAGGCATTATGCAGAGAGAGGAATTTTGGAATGCACAGCTCTAAATGAGATGTCTCCATCAAATCCTTCCTCTCAGAGCTCAGGGAACCCCGCAGAAGATGAGACAGAAAGATGTGGGAATCAGAGGGTATGGGGAATACCAGGAGAACAAGGTCCTCTAACTGAGGGCCTCTAACTGAGCAAAGCTCATAGGAACTCACAGAGACTGAAGCAGCAAGCACAGGGCCTGCACAGGTCTGCACCAGGTCCTCTTCGTATGTATCACAGCTTTCAATTTAGTATTTTTTATGTGAACAAATAGGTCTCTGATTCTTGTGCCTTCTCTTGGGGTTTTTTTCCTTCTGTTGGTTTACCTTGTCCAACTTTGATGTGATGGTTTGTGTTATATCTTATTATATTTTATTTTCTTATTTTTTGGTGTTTTTAAAAAATGTAATTAAAAAAACTAAAGAGAATATTCTAAGCCCTGCTTTGTATCAGTTAGGAGATGGATCCCAAAGAACTGAGCACAGGCATCTGGGAAGTCATTTCTGATAGAAATGCCCTTACATTTAAACACACAGTAGGCTGTGCTGGAGCATAACTACAGTCCCAGCACTCATGAGATAAAGGCAGAAGGATCGGGAGTCCCAGGCAGCCTTGACTATATAGTGGGAGTGGGGGTCAAAGCCAGCCAGACCATGACACCTTATCTCAGAAACAAAAACAATAAAACAGACTTAAACATACTTTTGAGATAGCATTGTTTTGTTTTGTTTTTGTTTTGTTTTGGATTTTGTGTTTGTTTGTTTGTTTGTGAGGGAGGGTGTCAATTGTTTGTCTTTGTCCAGGACTACTTTCCCATGATATCAGATAGTCCCATCTGAAATATTTCACGAAAGAAACATCTCCCCTAGGGCCAAGCATCATGGAGAGACTGGAGAACCCTGTGGAAGAGGGGGAGGAGGGATTGTGGGGACCAGAGGTGTTGAGGATGTCAGAAGAACAAGCCCCACAGTGTCAACTGACTAGTACTCTTAGGGACTCACTGAAACTGAAGGGACAGGCACGGAATCTGCAGGGTCCCCTAAATATAGTTTATGGTTTTCTGACTCAGTGTTCTTGCAAAACTCCTACAGGCTGTAATGGGGGAGTCTCTGACCTTTTTACCTGCCCTTGGGACCTTTTTCTCCTGCTGGGTTGCTTAGCCCACCCTTAATGTAAGGACTAGTTCCATGTCTTGTTCCATCTTGCTATTACTCCATGTCCTGTTTGAATGGTAACCCGGAGAGAACCGTTCTTTCCTGCGGAGAAGGGGCGCAGCATTTGTGGTTGAGTATGGGGCTTAGATCTGAGAGAAAAGGGAGATGGAGGGAAGTGGGAGAAGTGGAGGGAGGTGAGGAGGGAGGTTGGGATGTATTGTATAAGTTGTATGAGAAAAGAAAAATTAGAACTTAAAAAAAGAAACATCTCCCAAGGTTGACCATCTTCCCAGCTTTGACTGAATTTGGGAGGAATGATACCCTAAGCTGCATACCTCATCAGCTGTTTTCAAGTCCTGTGCAAGGGGGAACAGGAAGGGATTTGTGGAAACTGTATACTTTAATCTCCAACTCTCACACCTAAACCCCATGAGAAATCAATTTCTACCCCCTCCTCTGTGTGTGTGTGTGTGTGTGTGTGTGTGTGTGTGTGTGTATTTGTAGGTCAGTATGTACATGCCATAGCAAGTGGGACATCAGAGAATAACCTGTGGGAGTCAGTTCTCTCCCTCTACCATGTGGGTTCCAGGGATGGAACTCAAGTCATCAGTCTCGGCAGCAAATGTCTTTACTTGCTGAGCCATTTCACCTGTCCCTAAATTTTCTAGTGAAATTTCCATTGCTTAGCAGGACTTAGAACTCAGAAAATTACCTGTTCTAACCACTTACCTCCCATCCAATCACTAATACATAATTAATGTACGCAAATAGATCTCAAGGAGTCCTCTATTCTACATACTCAAGTCCTTATAGCCGAATCACACTTTTGACTCAGGCTCCCTACCATCCTGGTAGAACTGCCCATTGGGTCTTTCTTTCCAGACTATAGCTCCTTGAAAGAGGGACCAACATTAATGCTGATCACTCCCCGGCAGCTATCTTCTACCTGTGGATCCTCAGAACTCCATCTTCCATCCTTCTCTACAACACTTTAAATCCTAGATATGAGGCTAGAGGAATGGTTCAGTGGTTAAGAGTGTGTATTGCTCTTACAGAGGACCAGTATTTAGTTACCAGAATCCACATTAGGAAGCTCACAGCCACCTGTAACTCCAGCTCCAGAGAATCTGAAGCCCTGTACAGTTTGGCATGTGGGGCCACTAGCAGACCAAGAAGATTCTCTCCTGTTTCTCCAGGTGCCAAGCAAGTTCCTCTCTTGTATCTTTAGTAATAGTAATAGCTTCCCACTGTTACTCTTCCCTGGGTATTTGGCTATATTTTGTTGATGTCTTTGACACTGCTCACAACCCTAGATACTATCCCTGCCTTAAGCTTTATTCCATTAACCCTCTTTTTATCCCATCTATTTCCCATTAACTACATATGGACTCAGAGCAATCCAGTATTTCATCCATCAACTAGTAAAACTAGTAAAACTGACATACACGAGGAGCCTGGTAGTAGTAGAAGGAGGAGGAGGAGGAGGAGGAGGAGGAGGAGGAGGAGGAGGAGGAGGAGGAGGAGGAGGAGGGGGGAGAGGAAGAGGAGGAGGAGAAGAAGAAGAACAACAACAACAACAAGGATGAATGAACCTTAGACAGAAACTCAAAATGAAAGATCAAATTGTTGGATTTGGGAGAGAGGGTCATCTTGAAGCCTTCACTGAGAGGCTCGATACCACATGACAGAAAGATAAGGCCTTTCAAAGACTCTTATCAGCAAGCAGCCCTGAGGAAGGCCTGGCCTCACACTCCAGATTCGCTGATTGGACTGTTTCAAAAGGCAGAGTCAAATTTAATAGCAGCCTCAAATTGAAATTTACTCTGCTTTCCACTTCTCTCCATGTTGATAGCTAGATTTATGTCATCTCTCATCATTAGAGGGCATATATAGGGACAGAAGACCAATGAAATCATTAAGAAAGAAAACAACACATCAGTCAGCAGAATGACTGTAGTTATAAGACACAGGAGAAGAAGAAATTAATTCTTTGGAAAGGGCTGGGAAGAGAGAAAGAGATCTGTAAGTGATGGCTAACAAGGACACTTCCCAGGCCTCCTCAAAGGCTGTGGCTTTTCAAACAGGAGCTTAAAACAAAACCCATTGCAAAGTCGACATCCAAGCTGACTCTGGCTGCTTATTTTGTTCTGTGGTCAACCTTTGCTGAACACAGCAGTCTTCACCCCAGCCACAGAGCTGTACGTGGCCCTTTTGTCTAAAACGCTCTTGGGCTGTCCTTAATGACCCTAACTCTATGACTTGGAGAGGATAATTAAAGAGGGTGTTTTCTCCCAGGGTAGAGTGCAAAGGCACAATTGTGTCCTCCAAAGTCAATATATTGGAACAATTAGGGGATTTGCTTTGTTTTTGCTTTTGTTTTTTTGTTTGTTCTGTTGCTTTTTGAAGTGCTAGGATAAAACCCAGGACCTTGTGCACGCTAGGCAAATACTCTGCTACAGAACTACGTCTTTAGCCAGCAGTTGGCATTGTAATTCATGTGTCACAGGACAAGGCCCCCATGAACAGAAGAATGCCCATCTCCCAGGAATGAATCAATGGTGCTGGAGCCTGGCACTACCTTCCTGTCTTCTACATGTGCCCACTTGTTCTCCAGCTCTCCTCTGCAAGCTGAAGCAGCAAGAAGCCTTCACCAGAAGCTGAGCTGATGCCAGCACCACGACCTTGGACTTACCAGATTCTGGAACCAAAACTGTAAGCTACGGAAGAATCAGTTGGAAGATTTCCAGCAGAGAAGGTTGGAGTATTCAATATATGGCCCAAAGCTGGTGAAAGAGGAGCCATGTGAGCTGCAGAAAGTGGTGAGGGTGTCCTTGAAGTTGCAGCGGTTGGTAGTGTCAACCACATTAGGTCAAATCTTGTTTCCTCGTGACCCCATCAGCACTGGCAATCCTGAAGCCCCAGCATCACAAAAAAAAAAAAAAAAAAAAAAAAAAAGCGGGAGCTATAATTCACCCCTACACACTAGAGTCTTGTAGATGCTATGCCTGCAGCTGGAGACCAGGAGGATTGATTACTGCAGCTCCTGACCAGCTTCAAACTTCCATTTTCTCCTGTCCTGACTGACTTTTCCACGTGTTGCACATGTCCCGCTAGGCCTTATGAAAGAAAAGGGGGTGGACTCTGCCTCACCTTGGAGGAAGCTTGGCCAGCAGTTCCTGCAGCAGTTATTACACTGCTGTGAGGACCTAATCATTTTCCTATCTCAGCCTCTGCATAGCAGGTTCTACTTGTTCTGTTTGGCTATTAAATGTCTATTATAGAAAATAGATCTGAGCTATCACACAAAAACAAAAACAGCAACAGATTTTTTTTTAACCTATAAACTAGAAACAAGAGTTATATCTCAGTTAGCTAAAGCATGTGCCCAGCATAAGAAAGGGCCTGGCTTCAGTGCGTAAGTGTCAAAGCAAATACACACACACACACACACACACACACACACAGCCAGAAGCCATAATAAAACTTTACTCTTCATAAATTGTTCACTTTCAAGTATTCTGTTACAGCAACAGACTTAAGAAGGTAATGAATGCACACTAGATCTGAATGTGCCGCTCTCACCAGAGTTTGCTGTGTGTGCTGGTAGTAACCTCCACGATACAGTCCAGCGCATCACAAAGATAACAAACCAAGGAACCCAAGTCTGCTTAGGGGACATGATTTGGCTGAGTCATCCTCAGTACAGTCTAGAGTGCTCAAGCAGCTCCTGAGAGCCTACTGTTAGACTTGCAGGAATCTGCCATGTGGTTGGCCTGGCACCAGCAGCTTGAAATCAGTCATAGTGAGAGTATTTACACCATAGGAATTGACAAACCCTGTAGATGAAGACATTTCCCTCTTGGCAAATGAACTGTTAATCATTTACTGGTATTACATTATTTAAGAAATAATGCCAATTCCTGATGGCTGAAATTTCTAGGGAAAAAAAAAAAAACACCGCTGGCATTCTTTGCCTAGCCTCTGTGAGCTCAAAGAAAGAATTCAGTCTTCTTGAGCATATTACCTTAACTGATGCTGGATATTTAAAAGCCAACTCGATAAGGAAGTCATGACATGGTTAAGGGTAAGGGCTCTTGCCATGCAAGCCTTACTACCTGAGTTAGCAAGCCAGAATCCACATTAGGAAAGGGGAGGGCCAGGCACAGTGGTACACAGCTGTGATCCCAGCACTCCTGTGAGATGGGAGGTGGAGAGCAGAGAATCTAGTCAGCAGAGAAGCTGACTAGGCTGCCAGTTTGGAATATATAGAACAGCATAAACAAACAAACAAACAAAGGCCCTGCCTCAGGAGAGAGAACCACATGTGCACTGTGGTACTTCTACACCCCAAATTCATACACACACACACACACACACACACACACACACACACACACAACTAATAAGCAAAAGTATCTTTAAAATCTTAAACTAAAATTAGAGTCTACGACTCTAGAGTTTGGTTTTTATTTTACATTGACTCAAAAAGCTTCTGAAAAATAATTTATGATGAATTGCCTTATAAAGTTAAAATGCTTTCCAGTGTTTTAAAGGGCAATTTCAGAACCTTGGTAGGTCAGCCAGTAAACTAAGCCTATCTCTATATAGAGAGAAAGAAATTAGTCTCAAAATAGTCTAAGCCCAGCTAGAAGAATTCTGTCTGTACTTTTGTGTGAAGGGAGATACAACCCCTGGCCAGTCTCAAGATTTTTTCCCCCTGATTAACAACTGACCCTCAGCTCTGTTATTTTTGGCTGTCTTCTCCCAAAACAAAAATTTTGCAACTGCAATGACCTAACTTGGGAAACGACTTTATAACATTTTCTAGGAACCACAACACATTTGTTCTACTGTTTTCAGACCAACAGAGAAGAGGAGAGGATAATATTGTGCATTGTAACAAAGGGGAAAAAAAACTTGACAAGATCAGCAGCTAGCAGAATATTCCAGCTCAAATAAGGGTCACCGTGGGTCCATGAAATGTCTTCCAAATTAGAAGTGAATGTGCCACACCCAGCGTCGCGACAGCTGGAAGCCTATATCCGCTCAGCTACTCACTGCGGGAGAAATGACAAGTTTTATTTATCATATAATACATTTTAAACTGAGAAGCTAGTTTTAGCAAAGTCATCAGGCACATAATTCTGCAAAAAATATTGTCACACACTCTAACGAACCAGGCTAACCTGCCACGCTAGCCTGCCAAGAGAGATTTGTGCTGAAGAGCAGCTCAGAGGAGAAAAACAAACACAGATGAACTGCTTGAAGTGGTTAGAAATAGAAAAGCTTCTTGCATCCTGATTTCAGCAGGATGAGAGTAGGTCATTATGCAATATTACTATTATGCAATCAATATTATCATTATGCAATATGATTGCTGATAGATCACAAAGAAAAAGCTCATCTATAAGCTCATCTATCAGCAAAATCCATTAGCAAAATCCTCTCTGAAGCCTATTAAATATGGACCAGTGAAGATATTTGAAGTAATTCGATGTGCTATGTCAAAAGGGCATATGTAATTAAAGCCACAAGCACTTAAGTTAACTCATCAAGGTTTAAATCCTTCATGATTTAACACTACCTCAGACAAGACACTTAAGCTTTCTAAGTCTTATGTACCTCTGCTGAAAACTAGAAATAACAGTAGGGGCCAAAGGAGCTGCTGTGAGGGCTAAATGATGTACTTAGAATGCTGTCTGGCATGTGGTAAGTGCTTAATAGACAACAAGCCATTATTTTACAAGTGACCTGATTTTTTTTTAACATTGGTCTTAGTTTGGAGTTCCCCAGAAGCAGACGTTGAGGCAGGAATTCAAATATTTGGGACAAGATCTCAGGACACTAGAAGAGAGATTAAAAGTGAGGCCCCAAAGGGAAGACAGACAGTAAAGGGACTGTGGTCACAGTGCCACTGTGGGCAACTGGAGCTCTGCTGGGCTCTAGGGGACAGAGAAAACGGATACAGCAGAGCAAACCCAGGAAAAGGCTTTGGATGCTGATACTTAGACAATTCCCTGTCTGTCATTGATGGAGAGTGGTGCTTCTGAAGGTGTAACACTCAACACAGGAAAGGGCAAGGAGCGCCAAGGAGACAGCGTTCAGTGTGTAGAGATGAGTGCAGGAGTCCTGCATTATTGTTTTCAGATGCCTAAATTAAGTGAAGTTCCTGCATATAACGTCAAGCAGTGCAAAACAATGGACCAAATACGTAACAGCGATGTGGAGAGATTAAGCAATCTCCAATGGAGCAAGAAAAGTCCCATCACCTACTGACATCACAACTATCCTGATGTTGTACAGTAATGCATCCCCACATGTCTGTGTGACACAGGTGTGAGCACACCTCCAGCTCTGCCAGTTGTTTAAAAGGATGGCATCATAATTGCATACAATCTATAAGATTTGATAACAATAAGAAATGACCATGTTACTGGCTTATGGGTTTACTCTCAATGTAGTCTGTCTGCTGAGTGTCCCCAGAGGCCCACGTGTTAAAGGTTCATTTCCTAGTCCACAGAACTAATGGGCAGCGGTGAAGCAATTAGGAGGAGGAAGTGAGGTCATTGGAGGCATGCCCTCGAAGGGGAACCCCAGCCCCTCCTCTTCCTCTTCTTGGCTTCCCAGTCACTATGAGGTAAGCAGTTGCTCTGCTGTGTGCCCCACCGTAAGATGCTGCCTTACTACGAGCCCAGTGACCGTGGATAGAAACCTCCAAAACTATGAGACGAACAAATATTTCTTCCCTGGAAAGTTAATTACCAGATATTTTGTCACAGCAATAGAATGCTAACTAACACAGCTATATTTTACGCCTTTTTTGTTTTTAATTTAAATTTACAGTGTACTCTTACTCATAAACAATAGTTGGGATGGATAGGGAGCAGTAGGTTGAGCTGGGGGAAATGGCAGTTGATGGGTATGTTGAAAGTATATTGTATACATGTATGAAATTTTCAAAGAACAAGTAAAAATACTACTTTGAAATATTCAGAAAAAAATTGCATCTGTACTAAAAAAAAAAAAAACCAAACTGAGGCTAGAGATGTAGTTTAGTGGTAGAGTTCTTGCCTCACATGCTCAAGGCCCTCAGTTCTATCCCCAGCACTAAAAACAGAAAAACATTTTAGCCAGGTCTGGCAGTACACACCTATAATCCTAGCATTCTGGAGGCTGGGGCAAAAGAGGGGGCTGGTGAGATGATGGTTCAGTGGTTTGGAACACTTCTTGCTCCTGCAGAGGACCCAGCTTGAACTCCCAGAATGTACATGGTGACTCACAACAGTCTGTAACTCCAGTTCCAGGGGCTGCAACATCCTCTTCTGACGTCTGTGTGCACAAACATGGCACACATATATACCTGTGGGCAAAACGCCCATACACATAAAATAAAATAAAATAAATCTAAAAATATTTTTAAGAAAAAAAAATAAGACTATTCACTGGGAATCCGTATGCTAGGCTGGTAGGCGATTATATAATTTCCTCTTAAGTTTGGATTAATCTTATGTCTCGTTCATCATGAACCTAAAACAATCAGATATTAGGTAGAGAGGTAGATAGATAGATAGATACATACATACATACATACATACATACATACATACATAGATACATAGATGGTGATGATGCTGCTGCTGATGATGATAGATGGATGGATGGATGGATGGATGGATGGATGGATGGATGGATGGATTGATGGATGGTTGGATGGACGGACGGATGGACAGACAGACGGATGGACAGACGGATGGATGGATGGATTGATGGATGGATGGATGGATGGATGGATGGATGGATGGATGGATGGCTTGAATGAGAGATCCCTGATAGGCTTCCATTTTGAACACTTGGCTCTCAGTGGCCATGTGTGGGAACATTTGGTGGTGCAGACTTGCTGGAGGAAGCACATCACTGGAGATGGACTTTGAGAGTTCAAAGCCTCTCAACACTTTCCATTCACTCTCTCTACCTTGTGCTTTTGTTTGCAGGTGTGAGGGCTCAGCTTCCCACCCCTGCTTTTATGCCTGCCTCTTGCGATTATGCTTCCCTGTCATGATGGACTCTTAGCCCTCTGGAACCATAAGCCAAAATAAACTCTTCCATAAGTTGCTTTGGGGTTGTGGTAATTTACCACAGCTCAAAAAAGCAATACAAATATCCAGACGGACCACTCTGACTATGGAGAAGCACGTGCCATCTAGATTTGTAGTCTTTAGTGATATATGACTGTGTTGGTTTAGTGGATTAACTCTCCAGAGTCACTAAGGCTACAACAAGCCAGTCTTCTTTTTATGTTGTTTTTATTTTATCTCATTTTTGTAGTGCTGGGGATTGACCTCAGCAGGGCTTTTGCACATACCAGGCAACTGCCTACCATGAGGTCCAACCCCAGCTCCTCTATATTGGTTTGAATGGAGGTTAATAAGGCAAGAAATAAATGATGCCACGTTAAAAACCTTTAATATAAGTTCTTATCGAACCAACACAGAGTTGGGAATAACACATGGAGTTTTAATGCTAAATCTTCTTTGAAACTTTCACCTCTTCTTTGCAACTTATCACACAAAGCTAAGGCTGTATTTTTGATTTTTCAGTGCTATGATTCAGCCAAGCATTCATGAAAAAAGAAAGCATCCCTCTTTTCTCCAAAATCTCTGAGCTTTTAGAAGCTGAATAACAGGTTTCCCCAGCAACTGAAACCAGGCAAGGTTTTGGGACAAATAGCACTTAAAGACTTTCCCAAGCATCCAGAGAGAAGCGCAAATGCTAAAACCATTATCAACACCGTGAGTTCCATTACATCTATTACTTCTGAGGTTGTTTGTGCCCTTTTCATGTGAAAAGAAGAGAATTCATACGTGTGGTCACCATTTCTAAAATAAATGACTGCCTCAGAGCTTGATAGGGAGAAGACTGATAGACACACACTCATTGCTGTAACCTTGTGTGTGTGTGTGTGTGTGTGTGTGTGTGTGTGTATGTGTGTGTTGCCTGGGGGGGGAGCAACCCCTAAACAATGTTAAAGACTAACCAAAATATAAGGAGAAAATTTGAATATCAGATGAAAGACAAAGTGCTACATGAAGGAAAATTAGGGGCCAAGGAGAAGGCTCAGTGGGTAAAGGCACTGGCTGCCAAGTCTGATGACCATCCTTGGAATTCACATGGTAGAAGGAAAAATCAACTCCTACGAATTGTTCTCTGACATGTGCCTGCAAACACACACACACACACACACACACACGCACACGCACACACACAAATAAATAATGAAATAAATAAATAAATAAAAGGCACAATTTTTGAAAGAATTATAAATTGAAAGGACAAAGACAAACATTCAGTAGAAAGGTGGGCAAAAGCCAAGCAGTTGAAAAGTTTGTGTCAAAGTCTAAGCATCTGCAGTCTTTTCAAATGAAAAGAAAATTAGCCATACAAAGAGGCTTACATTTCAAATGTAAAGCCATTTCGTTAGAGGTCTACATAAAATAATAGGTCTTAAAGAAGACAAATGATCCCAAAAGAAGAAGCATCTAAACTCACTATTCACCAAAAGCACTACAAATATAAAAGGAACAGGTGGCACCTGCTCAACAAACACTGAAGAAGAAAGAGCCCAAAAATGCCTGTTTCATGTTTCGAGCCTTGGCAACCCATGCAGTGCTACCACCAGCGTGCCTTCGTATAGCATTTCTAGAAGGCAAGTCAACAATAGCATCACAGTTCTGTAAATGAGTGCAGACCTCACTTAATGGGTCTACTTCCAGGAATTTAGCTAAAAGATACAATTGGGAAAATTTGTAAACTGTCAATGGTTTCTATCAATGGCTTATGAATTGAGAGACAGAGACAGAGAGACAGAGACAAACACACACACAAAGAGAGAAGAGGGGGCTTTTGCTTTAAGGGATTGGCTCATGTGACTGTAGGGATGGCAAGTTTGAAATTTATAGAGCAGTCTGGAAACATCAGGCAGGCCAGTAGGATGGAAACTCGGGTAGAATGGGCAGAATTGTGTGTTTTAGTCTGGAGGTAAATTTCTTTTTCAGAAAACAATATCTACTATAAGGTCTTCCAACCAGTTGGATGAGGCCAGCCATGTAAAGCCAGTCTGCTTTACTTCAAACCTATGATTATTTAATGCTGATCATATCCAGAACATGCCTTCAGAGCAGCACCTCCCCAGCTAAGGAGACTCCCAGGATTATACATGGACATGGTGTCACCTCAGAGAAACAGGAGTTATCGAGAAGACTGTCACATTCCTGCCTCCTGGATCAACGGCACCTCTCTTTTCCTGGGAGTGCCTCAACAACATTTGAGTCTGTCAGTCACTGTTCTCTTCTTGAGGCATTTTTAGCTCCATTATTCCACTTGCTTCTATGTTTTCTCCCATGTCTCACTCCTTATCAGCCTCCTTAAGGAATCAGCTTCCATTCGCTTGTCTTGGAATCACTGAGGTCCCTCGCAGACCTCCATACCTCTTTTCTATTCAGAGGTCAGACTTCACTTGACCTTCTTCGGTCACTAGTCAGCATCACCCAGGGTTCGTTCTGATATCCACAACAGAGGCCAACAATAATGGCTTCCTCCGATAAAGTTGAGCTTCTCTGTGATAACATGGAGCCCAGAGGAGGGCAGCTGGAGCTTGTGTGGCCTAGCCACTGGACCCAGGTCCATCCCTATTCCTCACTCTGTCGTCACTGGGACCCATGTTCACAGAAAGCTTCTGCCCCTGTAGGTCTCACTTCAACACCTCAGCAGAGTCTTCCTAACAACACTTCGGAATCTAATTCAGATATTTATTCAGCAGCTCTCTGCTGACAACCTACTATGTGCCAACAGTCTTGTAGGCCTTGGTAGTAGAAAGGTAGAAAACAGTCAAGACTGGGGTCTTTGAAAAGACTGGTTTGAAAATAAATAAATAAATAAACTGGACAGTGGTGGCAAACACCTTTAACCCCAGCATTTGGGAAGCAGAGGCAGCAGGCAGATCTCTGTGAGTTCAAGGCTAGCCTGTTAAACAGAGCGAGTTCCAGGACAGCCAGAACTACATAGAGTCCCTGTCTCAAAAACATAAATAAATAAATAATAGAAAAGGATATTTATGGTAGCAAAACAAGTAAAACATGAAAAGCTATAATTTAGTTTTGAAACACAAAAAAGTAACAAAAGCTACAGTTAAAGGTTTTTAACACAAGGGGACAAAGTATACTATGTACAGTATTATATCCTTCTAGTTTAAAATTCACACGAGACACATATTTTTCCTTCAAGAAAAAAGAACAAACTGCCAAAATGGATTCAAGAAATAAAATGACTAGAGAAAGTTGGTTTAAAACTAAATTTAAGTTAAATGTATGCTTAAGACCAGATCTAAGGCCCCAGCAGTTTCTCAGACTGATATCAAAGTTTATGGTCTAGTTTATTATTCACCTAAGAGAGTCTGTTCAGGGTAAAGACAGAGCAGGAAATTCTTCTAACTTATCCTCTGTCTTGGGCCTAAACTGTCCCAGGATACTGCAAGCATAAGGCCAAAAAGCATAAGATTATCCCATTTGTGAAAACAGATTCTAAATAAATGACTAACTAAACCAACCCAACAATGAATTGAGAACAAGCCTTGGGGTGAGAGAGATGACTCAGAAGGTAAGAGTGCTTGCTGCTCAAGCATGAAGAACTGAGTTCAAATCCCCAGAATCCATGTAAAAGACTGTTCATGGCTGTATGTACCTATAACCCAGCACTGTGGAGTGACAGAGATAGAAGTATTTCCTGGGACTTTCTGCCACCAGCATAGCTCCAGGTTCAGTGAGGGACCCTGTCTCAAGGGAATAAGGTGGAGAATGATAGAGCTGACATCTGACATCCTCCTCTGGCATCTGCATGTACACCGGTGTGCACACAAACATATGTATATATCAGCACTTCACACATACACACATACACACACACACACACACAAGACAGCAAAAGTCATGGTCATGTAGAATGTATCATAGGATGCAAGAATCATTAAACATTAGAAAATCCATCAATATTATTTTTTCTGTTAAATTAGTGGGTAAAACTCCTATGGTTTCTCGAAAATATTTAATAAGACCAGATAGGCATGCAGTACTGATTAAAAACAAAATCTAGCAAAATAGAATTAGAAATTTGTTAACAGATGTCTGCCAGAAGCCTGGCACAAAAGACAGAAGGGTCGGTCAAGTATTAGAAGATTCCCCACCAAAAAGAAGAACAAGGCAAAGATACTTGCCACCATTGCCACAAGTCGGTATAACACTTTCAACTTAATCCATGAAGCTCCAAGGTTCAGATTTTAGTTATAAGAATTAGAAACAGCAGTGTTTCTAATTTCATTGTTTGTGGCTCATACGACATTATTCTCAAGCGTCTAAGAAAATTCAGAGGAAAGGTACTAAAATTATCAAAGCTGACCATTGCTTGCCTTTAATCAAACAATAATTAATTACACAAGATGATCAGCAAATCATAAAATACCTTTCTAATGTTTTAGTTAAGTCATACATAGGCTCTACATGGAGAAAAGTATAAAGTTTTACTGGAAGGCTAAAGGATGACCTGAACAGACCACAAACATGCAATGTCCAGCTAGAGTCAGAAAGACACACATCCTCTGCAAGCTGATTACTTAAAAACAGGAAATACTGGGGCTGTAGGAATGGCTCAGAGGCTAAGAGTATGGACCAGTCTTTCAGAGGGCCCAAGTTCTGTTCCCTGCACCCATGCTGGGTGGCTCACAACTACCTGCAAGTCCAGCTTCAGGGCATCAGATGTCTCTGGCACCTGGAGGCATCTGTACTCACATGCACACATCTTCCTCTCCACCACCACCCCACACCACCACCACCACCACACACCTTCCCATAACATAAATACTTTAAAACATATGAAATACTAATCAAATTGTTACTGAAAACTTTGGGGATCTCCACATGGAGTGCCATGTGTTACTAGGGAAACTGAGGTCCCCTTTTATGAGTTCTTATTCTCATTAATAAAAGAGCTTTAAAATGAACTCAACAATTTTACTAGAGTTTGAGAGAAAACAATGAGTCAGGAAAGCTGTAAGTTTTGGCAGTTGCCCAAAGGAGGAAGATGAAGAAAGGGAAGAAAGTTGTTTGTAAGCAATCGCATTGCAAAATGTGTGTGTGTGTATGCATGTGTGTGTGTGTGTATGCATGTGTATGTGTCTGTGTGTGTGTCTGTACGTGTGTATGTGTGTCTCTGTGTGTATCTGTGTGTGTGTGTGTGTGTCTGTGTGTCTGTGTGTGTGTGTGTGTGTGTCTGTCTGTCTGTCTGTCTGTGTGCATGAGTGCAGAAGAGAGCTTCAGAGAAAGAATGAGAAAGCCCAGAACATCTAGAAAAGCATGCCTGGGGTTTGGACAAGGATATGGAAAGAAGAAAAAGGAAAGTTACGCTTTTCAGAGTAATTTAGAAAAGCAGGCAGCCTTAGCAGAGCTGTGTGGCAGTGGCTCTGAGAGTAACTGCATGGGGGCAGAGTTTCTGGGGTAGATAAGGACATTATCCCATTAAGGGGGTAATTATTCCTCCCCCTCCTTAGTGTGGTTTCATATGTATCAACCTTCCTGAGTGGTAATCTCTTGGTCAGGTGTTTGAGAGGCACAGCTGGGTTAACTTTTAAGTGAGAAGAGGAATGTATGTAATGTTCTAATCTTTAAGACAGGTCAGAATGACTCCATTCAGGGCCAGAGGTAGCTTTCATTCCTTAGGCCACAAGAAAAATAGCCTTCCATTTATGGGCCTCAACAAAACTCTAATATTCACCCTCAATAACCTCTTCAAGATTTGAGACTCGGAAATTGTTCATGAGATGGATTGAAACTGGCCTTTAAGTATAGTTGTTAAACCATGAAAATCTAGAAATCCAGCTCCAAAACTGTTCACAAAAAAAAAAGATTGGTGCCTGAACTAACATTTTGTTCACACCCTTGTGTGCAGCTTCCAAGTCAGGGTCCTCATCTAGAAGAAGAGCAATGAGAAACCAGAGCTCCCTCTGGCCTTCCTGGCCTAAGGCTGGGACAGAACCAAGGGTATTTCCCATTTCTGGACAAGGATTAGAATTGTTCACTTTCAAGTCCCTGCACTAAACCACCAGACCCATCTCTTCCTATCGTCATCAAAATGTTACCAGGATTTTTAAAATAGAAACTTCACAAGTGATTCTGAAATTCATATGGAAGACAAAATGCATATGGACTTTTAAAATTAATTTTAAAAATGACCTTTCAATTTTCAAAATAAACTATTGGGCAGAAGATGTAGCTGAGTGATACAATGTTTACTCATCATGTGAAGGAATATGTATGTATATATGTATATGTGTATGCATGTAGTATGTCCGTATGTATCTATGTATGTATCTATGTATGTATATGTGATGGTTTGAATAAGAATGGCACCCCCAGGCTCACATATTTGAATGCTTAGTCATCAGGGTGTGGCACTACTTGGAGGGATTAAGAGGTGTGGCCCTGTTAAGAGTAGTAGGTGTGGCCTCGTTGAAGGAAGTGTGTCTCTGGGACTGGGCTTTGGGGTTTCAGAAGCCCAAGCCAGGCTCAGTGGCTCTCTCTTCCTGCTGCCTGCAGATCTGGATGTAGAACTCTCAGCTCCTTCTCCCACACCATGTCTCCTCATGTTGTCATGCTCCCTGCCATGCTGATAATGAACCAAACCTCTGAAACTGTAAGCCGGCCCCAGTTAAATGCTTTCCTGTATAAGAGCTGCAGTGGTCATGGTGTCTCTTCACAACAATAGAACACTGACTAAGACAGTATGGGTATGCTAGAATAGTTCTAAAGGTGGAATCTTTTTAAGAATGAACAAATCAGTAGAAAAATAGAGTAACCAATGACCACATGTGTATCTGTTTCTACATAGTGATGAAAGCATAAATTAAGATGATATTTCACACCAATAGGGAAGACTAGACAAATCATTCTGAGAAAATTAGATGTACATTTAGAAAATATTAGATATACTTCATAATATATAAAACTAATTCTAAATGACATCTTGGTGGTAGAGAAGACATTATTTATTTATTTATTTATTTATTTTTATTTAGAGAGAGAGAGAGTGTGTGTGTGTGTGTGTGTGTGTGTGTGTGTGTGTATGTGGTGTGTGATGTGTATACTATATGCTCACATGTGTGTAGGTGAGTGCATCTACTCATGTGTGCAGAGGCCAGGAAGGTGGGCCAGATGTCCCCTTTAGCATTCTTTCTTACTTTTTTGAGGCAAGGTCTACAGTTGAACCTGGAACTTAAATTTTCTTCATCTAAGTTGGGAGCCAACCAACCCCAAGGATCCTCCTCCCTCTGTCCTTCTTGGTGCTAGGGTTACAGGTGTTCATGGGATCACTCACAGTTTATCATGTAGGTTCTGAGATCCAAACTCCGGTCCTTGTGATTGCAAAGCAAGATGTTTTAACCACTGAGCCATCTCTTCAGCCTCCAAAAAGACTTCTCTAACCAAATTTTAAAATAAATGTGCAGAGAATACAGGGGAAGGAGAAAGATGGTGAATTAGAGACAAAAACAAAAACTCTACTACACATCCCCATGTCTAAGAAAAAACATCTGATCTATGACAGCAGAAGAAAGTGAGAAGCATAGCAAGGCAAAGAAATAATTAGTATAACAGAAGTATTGGAGGCCATCAAAAATGGACATCATAGCTTTGTTGAGGCCCATGAAGGGAATGCTATTTCCTTGTGGTCTAAAGAATGGAATCTACCTCTGACCCAGGGGGTAGGCATGGCATTCTGATCTGCCCCCAAGATTAAAACTTTATACATCATTTTTTTGAATTAATCTAGCTGGGCTTCTGAATCACCTGGCCAAAAGATTACTACCTAGGAAGGCTGATACATGGCTCCTAATGCCATGCTAAGGAGAGGGAGAAATAATTATCCCTTTAATGAGATAAAGTCTGTGCAGACATTTGCAGAGCTCCCAATGTAACATAATGTAACAAAGCACAACTGCTTTTCAGAGTTATCCAGAAATGCATAGTGCTTCTTTTTCTTCTTTCTACCTCTTTGTCCAAAGCTTGGACACACTTTCCTGCTTGCTCTGAGCTTTCTCATTCACTCTCTGATGCTGCTCTCCATACACACTTTCTGCCATGTGGCTGCTTTCAAAACTTTCTGTTTTTTTCTGTTTTCTCCCTTTGGGCTGCTACCCAGATTTATAGCTTCCCTACTCTGTAGTTTTTTCTCTCAAATTTTAATAAAATTGTCCTCATGCTTCCTTTTGACTTTGTTTATAAATCATTTTATTAACAAGACTAAGAACCCAAAGAAGGAATCCCAACTTCCCTAGTAACGTATGTCATCCAATGTGGGGCTCCCCCAAGTTTTGGGTATCATTAGATTTGCAAAGGAAACAACAGATCCCCAACTTAGAGTGCTGAATGAAATGGTAAGGAAGGGAGAGATTCTTCCCTGCTCAGCTCAGAGTCTACCAATAAAGGGAGAAGGAAAATCTCCAGAAGCAACTACAACAGAAATAAAACCAGACAGCAGATCCACAAGCTGCTGGCAGAAGTCACTGGAGAAGGTTGTTTAACTCTAGCTATAGGCTGAGATGAAGGGGAGAGACATCCATTCTACTGGGGAGAAGAGAAAGCATGATGCAATTATATCTCAAACCCCAAAGCTACCCCCTCCACCAAGTATGTAATGACCCTGAGAACCACGAGAACAACCAATGGAAGCTGACTTGAACATAAATTCAGTGTCCACAAACAAACTATAGACAATCTGAGGGACACTTAAGAAAGCAGCCTGCACTCTGGTATGGGTAGAAAATCCAACTGTGAAGATAAATACAGTGTAATTGCCACCCATGAGAGACAGGAAAATTGAAATCCAGGCAAGGAAAATGTGACCACACAGCACACAAAGAAGGCAATGGCTGGCTACAGAAATGCTGACTGCTGGTGTCTGGAAAGATGGTTTGGCAATTAAGAGCAAGCACTGCTCTCCTACAGGACCCAAGTTTGGTTCTCAGCCCCACATCTGAGGCTCATAGCTGCCTGTTACTCCAGCTCCAGAAGACCTGATGACCTCTTCTGGGACTCCACAGGAACTACATGTACATGCACATAGCCACACATGCACACATATTTAATGAAAATTAATCTAAAAAAGAAAAAAAAGGAATTCAACTGCACAAGAGACAAGCAGAAGGCAGTATGTGTACAGCCCTTTCCTGTCTAACCAGTTTGAACTCCAGCAGGACACCACACACAAACCATTCCTGCCTAACCTGTTTGAATGCCAGAGGCACCACCAACTGCTCTCAACAAAGTAAGCTTAGAAAGTGAACTCAAGAGATCAGAAAACTGACACACACACAATGAGAAAAAAAAGTATTGACTAATTTTATGTTTTATTTTTATTCCACTTTACCTCTTTTTATCTTCACATCCATGGTACTGCTTCATAATTGTCTCAGTCCAGTTTGTATCTTGCTAGCTTGTGTTTTATGATTGTTCTTTTACTGCACCTAATCTGCTGAGCTCCTTTCCCTTTGACCTGTGTGCTTTTCCCTTCCTTGTTCTTACTTCTTTTTCCCTTTCTCCACTCCTTCTTTTCACTAGTTTAGTTAGTTTCTTTAGTTTTACTAACCTTTTTTGTTCCCTAACTTTTAATTACTTTCCTTGTTGCTGTAACAAAATACCTGTCCAAACAACTTAAGGATGGGAGGAGTTTCTTTGGCTCACAGTCGGAGGGTCCACAGTCCATCGAGACAGGGATGCTGGGTTGTCAATTGAGTGAGGCAACTGGTCCTACTTTACCCACAGTCAGAAAGCTGGTGGGGAACTTGCTTTCTCCTCTTCACACCAGCAAGGGCCTGGGTCCATGAAATGGTCCCACCCACGTTTAGAAAATCCTAATTTAGAAATTCTCATACACATCCCCAGAGGTTTGTTTCCATGGTCATTTTAAACGGTATTAAGTTGATAATCAAGATTAGTCATCACATTAACCCTAGTAGGCGTGTAACTGAAGTACCCTCTCTTGCCTTTGTTCTTGCATTTTAATACTATGTTTGTTCTTTAATCATTGACCCTATTACTGCTATCTGCCTGCCTCCTCAGCAGTGAGGATCATAAGGTCGAAATGACAATTCGACCTTAACAACAACAAAGAGTGGGAGAAAAGTCCATCCCAACTGGCATGCAAATCTCAATACAGAAACACAAAACTTGGAAAAGCCAGTGTGACGCCTCCCACAGCCTAGAACTCTGTAACTGAAGTCAAAGACAATGAAATACTTGAAATGCAAAAACCATTCAAAACACACACATAAAACAAGGTTCAGCAACATCACAGAGGATTCAAACAAGCAAATGAATGAAAGAAATCAAGACCTAGATTTTATTTATTTAGATTTAGTTATTTTATGTGTACGATTGTTTTTGCCTACATGTGTATCTATGAACCAAGTGCATTTCTAGTGCCCTTGGAGGTCAGAATAGGGAATCTCCTGGAACTGGAGTTACAGATGGTTGTGAGCAATTGTTTGGATGCTGGGGATTGGATCTGAGTCCTCTGTAAGAACAAGTGTTCTTAACTGCTAAGCGCTTGCTTCAGCCCAAAACCAAAATTTTAAAAGTCTGCAACATGAGTGAGAAACTCAAAAACAAGGAGGAAAAATTAAGCAGGAAAATTGAGATTATGAAAAAGGGCCAAATTGAAATTAGGTGGATGAAACAATAAACCACTCAACAAAAAAAAAAAAAAAAAAAAAAAAAAAAATCAGAGGGAAGCTCCATCTACAGACGGCACGAGGCAGAAGAAAGACGTTAGGGGTGGAGGATGTGGCTGAAGAACTATCAGATAGCAATAAAAAAATAATCAAGGACACCACAACTTCTGAGAACTCTGTGACATGAAAAAGAGACAAAACCCCAAGAATCCACAGGGTACAAAAAAGAGCTGAGCTGGAAGTAAAAGGCCCAGAAGAAAGTCAGTAAAATTAGACAAAAAAAAAAAAAAAAAAAAGAAAAAAAAATCCCCAAGCTACGGAAAGACATGGACGTACAAAGCCTTTTAGAGCCCAAAACAGACATGAAAACATCTCATAGTAAAGTGTTAAAACTATAGAACATAGCCTGGCAGTGGTGGCACACACCTTTAATCCCAATACTCAGAAGGCAGAGGCAGGTGGATATCTAAGTTTGAGGCCAGTCTGGTCTACAGAGTAATTCCAGGATAGCCAGGACTACACAGAGAATCCCTGTCTGGAAAAACCAACCAAACAACCAAACAACCAAACAACAACAAAACAGAAATAAAGTAAAAGAAAAAAGAAACAACAAAAAGAAAAAGAAAAAAAAAAAACCCTTTGGAACAAAGTAACAAAAGAAAATTTAGAGAAAAAAAGCCAACTTAGTTACAAAGGCAAAGTCACCATGATAACATCAGACCACTCAGCAGAATCCCCCACCCACACCCCTCCAAAACAACAACAACAAAAAACTCTATCAGAAGTTTGAAATTATTTTTTTTCAAGTTCTGACAGTAAATAATTGCCAACTCATATTGTTATATTCTAGCAAATGTATCCTTTAAAATTAATGGAGAAGCTGGACCATGGTGGCACATGCTTTTGATTCCAGCAGAGGCAGGCAGATCTCTGAGTTCAAGGCCAGCCTGGTCTACAGAGTGAGTTCCAGGACACCCAGGGCTATACAGAGAAACCCTATCTCGAAAAACTAAAAAACAAAACCACAAACAAACAATGCCAGAACCCTTACATACAGCATCTGAGAATATAAACTAGTATAGTAACTGTGAAACTGAAAATGGAAGTTCTATTAAAAATGAAAATATAATTACCTTGTTATCCAGCACACCACAGAGACACTTGCTCATCCATGCGTAGTGCGGCTCTATTTACAATAGTCAAGTTATGGAATAAGTTCCTAGACACACATGAATGAATAAAGAAAATGTGATACATATGTATCATATATACACAATGAGTTTTTCTTTAAGAAGAAATTATGTCATTTTCTCAGGAAATGGAATCAAACATGATAATAGAAAGTAAAATAAGCTAGACTCAAAATGGATATATATATATACATATATATGTATATATATATGTGTATATATATATATATATATATATATATATATATACACGCACACACATGTACACACATTGTGGTAGTTTGAATGAAAATAGCCCCCATAGGAAATGGCACTATTAGGAGGTGTGGCCTTGGTGGGGAAGTATGTCACTAGTGGGTGGCCTTTGAGGTTTCAAATGCTGAATCCAGGCCCACTGTCTCTCTCTTTTCCTGCTGCCTGCAGATCTGGATGTAGACCTCTCAGCCCCACTTCCAGGACCATGTCTGCCTGCATGTCAACATTCTTGTTGCCCACCATGATGACAATGATCTAAAGCTCTGAATTGTAAGCCAGCCCCAGTTAAATGTTTTTCTTTATAAGAGTTGTGGAGTCACGGTGTATCATCACAGAAACAGAAACTCTAGGTAAAACAGAAGTTGGTATCAGGGGCTGCGGTATTGCTGTGACAGGCCTGACAGTGCTTTTGTTTGGACGAATGTGGACTCTGGGACTTTGAATTAGGAAAGCAGTTGGCTGCTTTAAGCAGGCCTTAATGGCCATACTAGTAGGAGCTTGGAAGACAGTGGTGCTGAGTGTGATTTGAACTGTGGAGTCCTGGCTCAAGAGGTTTCAGAGGAGAAGAATATTAGTATGTGACCTAAGGACCATTCTTGTGACATTTTGGCAAAGATTGTGGCTGCTTCCTTCCCTTGGGTAAAAAAAATCTGCCTGAGGGTAAATTGAACAGTTATGGGTGAACAGCTTTAACAGAGGAGGTTTTAGACAGCCTACACACATGCATACAGACACACAGCAAGGAAAATAGGAGGGAGACTATTTGGGAAGAGGAACGTGAGAAGCAGCAGGGGGAGGTGGAATGGGAGGAGTGTGCTGAAGACTTAATATGGTCGAAGTACACACACAACCTACTTGAACAAAGGGGCCATCACGAAATCCACCGCTTGGGACAAGTAACGTACATGAATAATCTTTAAAAAAAGACTGTTAGGTGAAAAAAAAATGCAGTAGCTACCAAAAAGTGTTGATAAGCTTATCTTATTAAACTATTACCGTTTGGCAATATTGAAAATATTATAAAAGATAGAGTAAACGAAAATTAAATTACAACAAACAACTAGGAAATATACCTTTGTGTACAAAGCAGAGGGTTGGGAATTTGAACAAGTAGATGGCATCTAAAGTCAGAATGAGAAAGACCAACGAAATAAAAGTTAGTAATATGTGGATACGCACTTCACAGAAGAGGAAGCAAAAAGTGGACATCTCCAAAGATGCTCAGCACCACTCGTCATCAGGAAGTGGCGTCCTCCGCACACCAGACTGACCAGAAGTGTAAAGCTAATGACCAGCAGCAGGGAGGGTGTGAACAGGTTGCTCACACAGGAAGCTTTCACAATGGCAGTTTATCTTAGGTTTTGAAATTAAATCTGGGGCCAGTGAGATGACTCAGTGGTTAAAGGTTCTTGCTGCCAAGTCTGATAACCTGACTTTGATCCCTGGGACCGACGCGGTGGAAGGATAGAATTGATTCCTACATGATGTCCTGTGACCTCTACACATGTGCTGTGGTAACATGCATGCCTCCCCACTGCTCCCCACATCCCACCAAATGCACACACATATTAAAACAAATGTTTAGAGGTTAAATTCGCATATACTCTTTAACCCAAAAGTTCCACTTCAGAGTTATATACAGCGAAGCAGTACGTACCCATCTGCACAAAAGCGGGATAACGGCAGCCTTATGTATAATTGGAGGCTACCTAAATATCTTGTGGAAAGTAAAACATAATCTCTGGTGTGTTCATACTAAGGGACACTGTGGAGAAGAACAAAGACTGGGTAAGGTCACAGAGAGCCACCCTATACTTACAACTAGCAAAGAAAGAAAATTGCTGATAGGACATGAATATTTAGAAACGGCAGCAGCAGCAGCAGCTGGGCATGGTGATTTCAGCCTTCATCCCAACTTTTGGGAGGCAAAGGGTCACCATGAGTTTGAAGCCAGCCTGAGCTACACAATGAACTTCAGGCCAGCCTGTGGTGTAGAATGGCTTCTTGGGTCAAGAAACAAACAGACAACAACAAAAACCCAACACAAACAAATAGTCAACAGGAACTCACATGGTGGTGTATGCCTATAATCCCAGTGCTGGAGGATGATGCAGGAGGACTGAGAGTTCTCTGCTAGTCTGGGCTACACAATGAGTTCTAGCCTAGGCTACATAGAGATCCTGTCTCCAATGGAAAAATTAAAGGAAAAGAAAGAACAGGAGAAGGGAAGGGGGAGAGTGGAGGGATGAGGAGGAAAAGAGAAGAGAGAGAAGGGAAAGAAAGCGAAGGGCCCCCAGGAAAGGAACATAATACTATCATATGCCTGGTGTGTGTGTGTGTGTGTGTGTGTGTGTGTGTGTGTGTGTGTGTGTGTGTGTGAAACTCTAAACAACTGAGAGGGCACAATTTCAGGTTATAGTCTGTATATTCCAAACTAATGGGAGGACAAATAAGAAATGTAGGAAAGTGGAATACTTCTATGTAGGGGTGTTTTTTGCATGTACTGCAAGGAGTTTTGTTTGTTTTTAATAAGAAGATACCCAAGGGGCCTGAAAGATTGCTCAGTGGTTAAGATCACTTCCGCTTTTCCAGAGTTCCCTAGTTTGAGCCCCAGCTCCCACATTGCGGATCACAACTGTCTGGAACTCAACTCCAGGACATCCAAAGCCCTCTTCTGGCCTCTGAAGGCACCAGGCACTCATGTGGCAAATAGACATACATGCAGGACTCCTTCATCAAGTTCTCTAACCAACACGCATGTGCTATGGGACATGTGAACCCCCTCCCCCCAACAAATACACACACAAAAAACGAAACGAAAGTTTTAGAAGCTGAGTGTTCATGTATTCCTTAACGTGGTTTTTAGAGTCATTTACCGTAAAGCAGTTTGTATTCATATGCACGGAAGCATACACATAAAATGGTAAAGATATCCTCCAAAAAATGCATGTAATTAGGTTTTGAAAAGTAATTTTTCAAATAATTAAATAAAAAAGTGATAAGATGATTAATAGGGGACATCAATATTCTTTACCATTCATGTTTTAGATTCCTCTGTAGAAACACAGTTTTTTAATGTGTCTGTTTTCCTTTGACCTGGGAGTTTTGTTTTTATTTTTTTGAGACAGGTCCTCCCTCCACAGCCTATGCTAGTCTCAAATTTATAATCCTCCTGGCTCAGCCTCCTAGTGTGGAGACTGCAGGCAAATTAAACTTGTATTCTCCCCATAATTTTAAATTGTAGTTTTATTTGTAATGGATGATGAGTGGAAATAAGTCAAATACTCCTTTGGGGTAATTAAATTCGTTCTTTGACAATGCCATACACGTGTAAAAATGCATTCTGAGGACGCTTCACCCCGCTTTCCCACCTCCACATCCCTTTCCCACATTCATGGTGCATTGTTTTGTGACCCACTGATTGGCTGTGTGTTCACATGACTGAAAACTTGGAGTTTGATAGTTCAGCTGAAGAAGAAGGTTGTATTCCCTCCAGAATTCATCAGTAGCCAATATTTTAGAATAGGGTCCCTTGAGCCTCTCTGTAATCACTGACTGAATGTGGATAGGCCCAGTCTTGTGTTGGTCCAGCGCAGGTCAAATATTCTTCAATGGGTGGTTAAAATGTGGCACGTTCATCCTCTGGGATAAGACTTGGAGTTGAAAAGGAACAAACGATTGATATCCTCAGTAACTAAATGACAATCCCAGATGCTGTCTTCTGGACATGGCGTGCCCTCATGAATTCACACAAGCTGCAGTTTCCTCCAGCAGGAGATCAAGCCAGTCAGCATTCCAGTATGGGGAGGGGAGGGGCCCATGAGGCTCCATCCCTGTGGAGCTATTAGCAATTAGTGGCTGCTGGGGTAAGAGGAGTCATTTTTCTTATGGGGAGCCCCTGCTCCCTAATGATGGCCTCACACCCATGTTCTTGCGAGCTGTGCTAACTGGACACAGTTATAGATTATAGATTATAGAAGGATTATAAAAGAAAAAGGAGAAAAAGAATGAAGTTGTCGTGAAGGTAGGGAGAGTGTCGAGGCGCTCTGGGGAGTAAGACAGGGAATTTGGGTTCAATGTGACTAAGAAACAGTGTTTACATATATGAAATTGTCAAACAATAAAAAAAATACCTAAAAATTCCTCCAAAGAATTACGATAGTGAAACAAAGGATAACCCCATTTATGTAACGTTTTGAAGTGACAGAACTGAATAGAGATCAGATGGGCAGATGTGTTAAAGAAGGTCAGATGAAGAGGGACAGAAAGGCATCATGAGAGTGACCAAAATGGTTCTGCAGGTAAAAGCGCTTGTTGACAAGGCTGATGACCTGAGTTCATTATCTGGAATCCACACGGTGGAAGGGGAGAACCAAGTCCTGCAGATTGTTCTCTGACATTCACATTGCGCGCGTGTGCGCGCACGCGCGCGCGCACACACACACACACACACACACAATTAGAAAGACACCATGAGGCATTTTTGTGTGCTCAGCACTGAGACATATACAATAGCTTTGCCACTTGTTGCTACTGAGAACTGATGGGTCCATAGAGTCTGCATTATTCTTTGTTGTTTGTTTGCTTGTTTGCTTTGTTTTTCAAGACAGGGTCTCATTATGGAGCTCTGGCTGTCCTGGAACTCACTCCGTAGTCCAGGCTGGCCTCAAACTCACAGAGATCTGTCTGGCTCTGCCTCCCAAGTGCTGGGATTAAAGGATTGCGCCACCACGGCACAGTTGTCTGTCTTATTCTTACCCCTGGACGTGAGTCTACAATGATCTTCATGTAATAATGAAAACCCTAAATGGATGAGATTAGTCATTCAATAAACTTATTTTTTTTTCCAGAGCTAGAAAAAAATATACCAAAATGATTTCCATTCTGGATTTATTGTTAATGTCATTTGGTTCAACCTGCAGAATTTCCCAACCTCCTTCTATCCTGGCCAGGGCCCAACCTTGTCAGACAGCAAGCCATTCTTGCCAGTGCCATTCCAAGGGCTGTGGCTGTGCCTGCCAGGTCACCATCATCATCACTGTCACCTTGGCTACCTACAGGGACACCTGTCACTGCCTGAGGACTGGGAGTGCTCTGTCCCCATCAGGTTGCCATGCTGATTAATATAAGATGAGAAGCCAAGGGCAGTAAAGTAAGAGGCTAGCCTCAGGGAGATGAGTGCTGCTTACCATCATTGCCAGGCCTACATCACAACCGGCTGACCAATTTGGCTCCATTACTCTCCTCAAAGGGACTTGAGATAAGTTTTCCAGCTGCTGGGTCATAAGGTAGTCATGGTTTCTCCCTTCCCGACCTGCACTGGTATTCCAGACCACAAAGAACCCAGGTGTTTGCCACCTCAGGGGCCTCTATGAAGGGACATATGCACCCTTTATCTGTGTTGCTGCTCTCCAACCTCCTTTCAATGTCTACTGAAATTTTCTTCCCGAGGTCCTACCTCTGTCTCAACATGGCTTCTTTATTGCTGGAGGGAAGTCTACCCATCCTTAAGGGGCCCTGGGAGGTGATCGGAAAGACCCGGGAGGTTTAATATTTGGTGCTGACGGTGTTTTCTTTAAAATCTTAGGATCTTTACACATTTCACAGTCCCCTGACCTATTTTTGTTGTTGTTGTTGGGTTGTTTGAATATTTTGTTGAGTACACTATAAGGGAGAAGTAGGCTGGCTAGTAACTAGAGTACTGTCTGATTGGTTGGGTTTTAAGATCTCACTATGTGGCCCAGAGTGTCTTGAACTCACGATCCTCCTCTGATAGCCATCCTGGTGCTGGGATCACAGGTGTATGTCATGCCATTATTCCCAGTTTCTAAAAAAAAAAAAAAAAAAAAAAAAAAATTATTACTGTAAGTGTGTGGGAGTGGGCGTATGGAGGTCACAAGACAACTCTATGGAGTCAGATCTTTCAGAAATTGAATTCAGGCTGCAAGTACCGTATCCTCTGAGCTATCTCAGTGACCATCCAATCTGTTTGTTTGCTCAGAAAGATCTGTGTAGCCCAGGTTGGTCTGCTAGAGCTGGTGATCATTCTGTCTCAACCTCCCTAGGACCTGTTAGCTACTTTTGTAGCCTGACATAGGAAGACAAATTCCACATAATTTCTTTCATGTGCAGATTCTAAACAACACCAATTTGATAGAAATAGAGGATAGAATGGTGGCTACCAGAGGCTGGGAGGGTGAGAGGGAGAGTGAATGCAGGGGCTGGTTCTACATGTAAAGCCACAGCTGGATGTCAGGAGTGACCTAGTATGTTCTATTATACAGAAGCGTGGTTAGAATCGACAGTGTTCAGCTATGCATTTCAAAATACCATATGTATGTGTGTGTGTGTGTGTGTATTATACATACCTATGTGTGTGCATGTATGTATATATATACACATATGTAGACATGTATACTTATGTATATATACATGCATGTTATATACATGTGTATGCACGTGTGCAGATATGTACATGTATATATGCACATACATGTACCCATATGCATACACATACATGATGTGTACATATAATGCATGTGTAATATATAATATATATGTAAAATGTACATAGTGCCCCATAAACATATATCTTATTTGATTTCTAATGAGAGACAGAAAGGGGGTAGATATGGATGGGAGGGGAGGTGGGGGAGAACTAGGAGAGGTAGAGATAGGGGAAAGAAACTGTAATCAGGATATGGTATATGAAAAAAATCTATTTTTCAATATAAGAAAAAAATAATTCTGGTGGTGGTGGCATACACTTTTAATCTCAGCACTCAGGAGGCAGAGGCAGGCGGATCTCTGTGAGTTTGAGGCCAGTCTGGTCTACAGAATGAGTTCCAAGGTTACAGCAGAGAAACCCTGTCTCTGAAGGAAAAAAAAAAAAAAGAAAAACATCCAATTGTGTGTCAAGTAAAACTTGTAAAAAGAAAAAGGATAGCATTTAGGACCTAGGTCTTTTACCTGTTTTGCCATTAATCATCCTTACCCTATGTTTATCATGACTCTAGAGTTTATCATGACTCTAGACTGTGTGTATGTTTATGTGTGTGAGTGTATGTGTGTACGGTGTGTGGGTATAAGTGTCTTTGCTCATGTGTGTGGTATATGGATGTATGCATATGTGTGTGTATGTGATATATGGGTATGAGTGAGTGTGCTTATGTGTAGAAGTGTGTGGTATATGTGTGTAAGAATGTATATTTATGTGTGCATGTGTGTGATATGTGGGTGTGTTTCTGTGTGTATGTGTGTGGTACACAGGTGTGAATATATGTTTATGTGTGCATGTGTGTGGTACATGGGTATGAGTAGCTGTGTTTATGTGTGCATGTGAGAGGTAGTTTATGTGTGTATGTATGTACACATGTATAGGTATACTTGGCATCCAATTTTAAGAAACACGAGTGACTAGCAAGGCTGTTCTGTTAATAAACCTGTCTGTCTTGTCCTGTGTGGACAAGCCAGCTGAAAAACAGACTCCAGCCATTTGTTACAATTTTCCTGAGTGATTCATCCACCTTTCACTGGTGTAAAATTTCCATATGATATTTTCTTTAGAAAATACAATCAGCTGACGGGATGATAAACTAAGGTTTCCTTTATTACCAGCAAAAACTCAACTCACACTGGGCGGTGGTGGTGCATTCCTTTAATTCCAGCACTTGGGAGGCAGAGGCAGGCAGATCTCTGTGAGTTGGAGACCAACCTGATCTACAGAGTTCTGGGACAGCCAGAGTTACAACAGAGAAATCCTGTCTTGAGAAAAAAAAACAAATCTCAGCTCAGTAGGAGCTGGGCTGGAGTCTCTCTGGATCAAGTTGCTATTCCAGAATCTTAGCATCTCTGTAGCCCAGTTTCTTCCACACAGATAATGAGTGTTTTTACACAAGGAAAATATTTTTTTCTTTCCTGAAGGGAACATATTTTTATTTTCACCCTCATTAATTTTTATGATTGGCAAAATATTTTCATTATATTAGGCAAAAAGAATCTGACTAAGTATAGAATCCAAACTATTTGAAATATCTTCCTGGCCAGAAAGACACTGTAGCGCCAGCTCAGAGGGACATTTCTGGACACAGGAAAATCCAAGGATGGCTGAGAATCCAGCCTAGCTTTCGGCTCTTTCTTCTCTGACAGCCTAGAAGTGGACCACAGTTTATTTGTTGAATATGCTCCTCTTTCTTGTAACCATGGCATCTGGTTTAGTGGAGTGTTTCTTGGGTCAGGCTCCTGCTGAGCCAATATTTATCATTTTAGAAATTTCCATGAGTCATAAATGAAACTTGTGCCCACAGCACCTTCTAGGGCCGTTTCTTCTCTAGAGCTCTGTTTTAAACGAAAAGGAAGAAACACAGAGCCTAGAATTCAGCACTCTGCCTCTGTTGGAGTACGTGCAAGGTCTCTCCTGCCTGGAGGATCCATTTCTGAACACTCAAAAGACTGGATCCCTGCTGCTGGGAGTACCCTTTCTGCCCCGCATTCCGGAGCTTCTGAACTGGCCTGGGCAAGGTTGGCAGGGAGGAAGTGACTCACTGGCTTGAGGGGCAGGCAAGTCAGTTTTCCACAGGATCCAGAACAAAAGGAGCAAGTGATTCCTCCCACCTCCAGCACAGAAAACCTTGGGAGGGGCTCACCTCTGAGAGACTGGGCCTGTGTTCACTAATCAGCCACCTTTCTCCCCACTGATCCAAAAAAGAATAAATGGGTCATCCTGATGTGGCAGGATATGACGGGTGGCTTCATTTGCACGTCATGACAATGTGTGAGGCTAATGCTGTTTGGGCCCCTGGTACATGCTGAGGAAACCCCATCAGTAGACTGTATGGTAAGTAATTGGTTTTGTATTTATTTATTTACTTATTTATATTTTTGGAGACAGGGTTTTTCTGTGTAGCTGTGGCTGTCCTGGCTCTGTAGACCAGGCTGGCCTCGAACTCACAGAGATCCATCTGCCTCTGCCTCCGAAGTCCTGGGATTAAAAGCATGCACCACCATCCTGGCTTGTTTTTATATTTTAAGGGAAGGACTGAAGATACGGCTCAGTTGGTAGAATGCCTGCATAGCATGCCTGACACCAGGGGTTAAGTCCCCAGCACTGCACATACAGTACCTGTCTGTAATTCCAGCACTTGGAAGATGGAGGCAGAAGGATCTAAAATTCAAGATCAAGGTCACCATCAGCTACATAGTAAGTTCAGGCCAAATTAGGCTACAGAAGAGCTTGTTTCAAACAAAACAAAAACCCATCAATCATACAACAAACAACAGTCACTATGTCTAGTGCCCAGGTCTTAGAGTTTATAAACAAAAATCCAGGAGGCTGTCTTCATATGGCTAGCATATAACAAATTATAAGACCAGGTTAAATTTTTAAAAATATTTAATTATTTTGGTGCTGGGGATTGAACCCAGGGTCTTCCTCACATGCACTAAACATGACCTCTCCCACTGAGTTCCACCCCCATTCTCAATAAACCCTCTATAGAAGGCCAGCACCATATCTTATAGCCAAAGAGGTTGTTTAATATCATTAACACCGTCCGTTTCTAGCTGAGAACAAGGAGACTTGGAGAGGTGCTCCAGTAGGTGTCATCATGGCCAGGCTAGCAGGGTAGAGCCAAGACCAAAACCTGTGACATCCAGACCCCCAGGATGAGGGTCTGGAGATAAAATACTGGAGTCTTGTGATAAAAGCAAGACCCTGGCACTAGACGACATTCACATCTCCTATGCAGCCCTTCCCTTCTGACTGTTTCTGATAGAAGCTTCTTTGGCCATAACTGTGTTTCTTCGGTGGGGAGACTTGAGTTTCCTTGACTGAGTCATTATTTGGCATCACTCCTTCCATGCCCAGATGAGAAAGCAAAGTAAACTAGAGCAGCCCTTACCCAAAAAAAACCATCACACACACACAAGTGAGCCCCATTCATTTCTACATTCGGGTATCTGAGCCTATGAGGTCTAATTTCTTGGTACAGTATATCTGTGCTCTCTTCCCCCAAATTCCCATCTCTTTGTGAACTCTGCAGCCATCTCTTTTATATTCACATTGGCCATATAAGGAGAAGCCACAGGGCCACCTTTCTGGTTCCTCTTTGTGGATGGCTTACTTTCTTAAGACCTGGTAACATTTACCTGATAAGATCTGTCCTACTGGTTAGGATCTGGAAAACCCCCAAGGGAACCCTGTCTCTTTTGCCTTTGATCTGCTACAGCCTGTCATCTCCCTGTGTCATCTCCCAGGGCTCAGGACTTCCTCATCTTTGCTTTTCTGGCTAACAAGGCCACAGCTGACACGTAGTGGGACCCCAGGAAACACCTGCTAGGCCAAAGTCACAAAGTGTCAAAGGAATGTACCGTTTGGAATGAAAACAAGAGCCTCATTTTGCCTCTGAATACAAGCTTTTTCTTTTTAGCACTTGGCTTCTCTCTTTCCTGGGGAAACATTTAGTATTAACAGACACTAGGAAGATGAAAACAGCCCTTTAAAAAAATTTAGACCAGGCTACTCAGACTCCTACGTGGCTAGTATGCTATGAGGCTGAACACAAGAAATCCTTGTTTTTGTACGTCAAAAATAGTTTTGTTTTTAATTTAGCTTTTTTTTTTTTTTTGAGACAGGATATTGCTATGAGGCTAGCCTGAAGCTTGCAATCCTCTTGTCTCAGTCTTCTGAGTGATTGGATAACAAGCATTCACCACCACACCCCATCTCAAAGGCAGCTGAATACTATAAGAGAAAGTTGTTCAATCCAACACAATAGAAAATAATGTGGTTAGACAAAAGAGAGTATGCTTTCTCTTACATGCAGAATGTAGAGTTAATTCTCTCTCCCTCTGTGTGTGTGTGTGTATACAGGTATATGTGTGTGTGTGTATATATATATATATATATATATATATATATATATATATATATGTATATATATCATAAAAGCAGAAAGGAGACGATTTAGGGGAAGAAAGGAGACAAGCAAGACTTAGAAAAGGGGTGACAAGGGAGGATGATAGAAAAATAGGAACAAGGTACATGATATATATGTAAGGAAATGCCCTAATTTACCAATTATATTGTATGTTAACTAAAACATGAGTTTAAGAAGAACTATATAAAATAATATAGCTATAAATACACTGAGGCTATAACTCAGCAATTTTTATTAATCCAATTTCCTCACACTTCTTCCTCCATCTAGGATGCCCCTTCCCCAAGATCTTTCCACAGCTGGGTCCTTCATGGCATTTAAGTCTCATTAAATAGAACCTCTGTCACCCCCATCTCTCACGGAACCAGTTTTATCAATGGTGCACTTTCCGCCCACAACCCTGTACTTTCTGGTGAGGTTATTTATTGGATTTTAATATACTAAAAGTCCAGGGTGGAAGGAATCTTGTCTCATTCCAGCCTCTAAAGAGAGCAGACACATTGCAGGTATAAAATATGTTGAAATAATGAAAGTGATAGTTGGTTTTTAAAAACAAGTGGGTCATCCTCATACTATTTCTTCCAAGATTTGCTTCCCCCTTTCTAAAGTCAAATGCTGGACTCCTTTACACAGATTTTGGCTGATTTCTTTCTATCCTTCATGTCTTGAACTTTTTCTCACTCTTTGCATGTATTTATCTCTTTGCTGTCTCCCAGGTTGACGCCTTGACCTCATCTTTTCCCCCACCTCTTTGTTTTGGGGGATAGCCATGTCAGCCTATCTACCAACCAACCCATTCGGTTGGTCTTACAATGTTTCTCATGTCTTCAACTTCTTAAGCTATTCCTGCCTCTCCAAGAATGTTTGCTATGTCCATGTTAACTTCTTGTCTTGTTTCTGCTTGAGTTTATTTAGCTTGATGTCTATCATGGTGCCTGACCTTTTTTCTATCTTTCTCTTGACCAGTAGAGTCATGTGCGTCTTATGAGCTCTACCTACCTGGCCTTGTGAGAACTGGGGCTGCTCTGTGGGAAGACAGGCGTGGATGTCCCAGGCTGGGAGCCACTGATGCTGGAGTCTAGCTTTAAACACTCACTTCAACTAGGAGGCCCCATTTCTGGAGTCCAGCCCCAGCAGGAGTTCAGAACCCAGGAGGGAGAGGCAGAGTCACTGAAATAATATGAATAAAACCACATGTCTTATGGATGGGACAGACTTCTCTCTCTGTTCAGGCTTTTCTCTATCCTTTATTCTTCCTACTACTCCTTCTATTCCTTCTTCTACTACTCTTGTCTGCCTGCTTTCCCATATATCATATATATATTTCTGACAAAGCCCCTCATAGGAAAAGATCATATTACAATCACATCTTAATCATAAACTTAAACTTCACACAATGGTTACAGGTTTTACATTTCAGTGATTACAAGTTCCATATTTTCAAAAAGCAAGTTATCTTAAAATCCATACCTGAACACCCAAATATTTTCTTGTAATACATCTATATCCTAGAAGCAATAGTTTTTCTATTATAGATTAACAGAGTTTCAGCAAGCCAACTAATTTCACTGCCAGCTTCTATTGTAGCTGGCAGGTTCCTAGGGAACAAGAACATGTCATAGTACCCTAACTTACACAATGCTTATTTAACACAGTGAAACAAATTTATTATAACTAGAAAACTTTAAGTCAGGGGTCTCTTTGCTTTTCTTAGGTAAAAGGAAAATCTGCCACACAGCTCTATATACCTAAAGTGCATTCCAAACTCATTAGTAAGCTATTGATTATAGAGACCAGGAAAGAATCAATTTTATTTGTGGTGGAAAGTTCAAGCCTAACAGTGGGCACTGAAACTCATTTGTTACTACTTGATCATGGGTCTGTTTTTCAGAGGTGAAACTTGTCAGCCCCAGCAATAAAGGTTTCTGTGTTCTAACTTTCCTAATTCTGACCAAACAAGTCCCTAGCAAAAATGTTTTCTTCCTAAGGCAGCTGGCAAACATCCTAACCTAATCCTGTAACTATATGTCAAAAACCACCTGCTGTTCCTAACTCTAGATGTTTTTTAGTTTTCTTTCTGGAGTTTCAACTGAATCACTAGTTTGAGTGGCATTTCCTTAGCCAATTGACATGGCTTGAGGAAAAATAATCACCATTATTATGTGTGCCAGTAACACTGCCCAGTGAGGGGTTAGAGACCCCCATAGAACTTTCATACCACAAGAGAGACAAGGAGACCACGGTAGCAACAAGCATGATAAGACCCAGCAATGGCAAAGGACATTCAGGAGACAAGCTCCCAGGACTTTGTCAAACTGAGGTATTCTCATCGTATAGTCTTTGCTAACTAGTGAGATGACTTCTGAAGCCCCAATGTTAGCTGCTGTTCCTCTGACACCACATCCCTTCCACATGACTTCCAGTCCTTTTGCCTTCCTCTGCCTCAGGATCTAACCATGGAGTCCTCGGAAGTGGAAGGAAAGCTCTGGGTCAGTGCAGCCCACCTTTCAGGTGTTGATGTCAACTCTCCAAAACCCAGCAGGGATCCATGGAGGGGGGATGGATGTCTTATAGGTTCTGAGGGATTCCTGCCCTGTTTCCCAGTGGGAGAGTCTGGGTCAACAAAGAACAGTGGGACATGGGAAATTGGGTCTCCACCAGTGAGTTCAACACGCTTAGCCTGCTGCTGTGATGATCGCTTCTTCTCTCCACTTGTCATTTCATTTTCCTCCATCTTCTCCATCATTTATCTGCCATATAAAATACTCTAAATTCTGTACTTTCAGGAAAGAATTTATGCTTTTATGTATTAACATTTCCTACAAAATTTCTATTCCCTTCATTCCTATCCTTGACTTTCTAATTTGTGATTGTACTCAACCCCTGAACTCTTAGGCATTTTGGAGTTTCTTTATTTGTCCCTTTATGAACGTTTCCTGGCTCATCTTTCTTCAGAAAGGCAACTACTGGATCAGAACTATAGAATGAACATACTATGCTTAAGAAAAAACAGGAAGATAACAAAGATGGATGCTTCCCTGCAACCCAAGAGGTACTGCTGCATGAATGAATACAAAATTCAGTCCTTTGTGTATTGTTGTGACCAATCATACTTTTTAATACTCCATAAAGGCCTGGAAATTTTGTTTTCTTTCTTTCCATTCATTTTATTTTTCTTCATGTAGCCTCAGTTGACCTGGGACTCATTATGTAGCTAAGGATAATCTTGAACTTCTGATCCTCTTGCTTCTACCTTCTAGTACTAAGACTACATGCGTATGCCCTACCATGTCCTGTTTATATGCTGCTCGGGATCAAACCCAGGACTTCCTGTATGCTGGTGAACATTCTACCAACTAAGTTACATCTCCAGCCCTGGGAGATTTTTAAATTAATAAGTAGGACAATGTTACACCACCAATTTTGGTGGCTCTAGGTCTAGGCATTGTGGGATTGTTCATATATGCGTACACAGGGCTTCCTTTCCAGGATACCTCCCGTAAGTTTTCCTCGAATGCCTAGTTCAAGAACTTGGGCTTCAGGGCAGTGAGTACATTGGCTCCTAGAGACTATAAGTAAGCTTTGAGAATTGGCACACAAAAAACTAATCTTTCTAGACTGGGAGGGGGTTTGATATTTTTCATAAAAATCACAATAGTGACAATCCCTTGTGTCTTTCCTTTCCAACTTGGGCCAGGCAGAAGCCTCCCTGCTGTTCACATTTTGATGACCCCACAAAGAAGGGTGATTGGGCGGGGGGAAAGGATGAGGACACTTGAGAACACACCATTAACATTCACAAGCACATCCTCCAGAGTGAGGTTCAGCAAGCATTCACCTTTGGCACTCAAAGGGATGCACAACTTTGCCATGAAGGAAATGGGAATCCCAGATTTGTGCATTATGACCAGGTTCAACAAAGCTGTCTGGGCCAAAGAAATGGTCCCTATGCATGTGCATTTGTCCATAAAATGTAATAAAGCTGAAGAGCCACCAAACAAGCTGTGCATTTTGGTAATTTATGTCCCTGTTAGGATGTCCAGAATTTACAGTCAATGTGGAAGAAAACAGCTAAGTCATCAAGTAAACTGTAAAAACTAAAATAAAATAAACCACAGAGGTATACCCAGTCAAAGACGGGTTAAGAACCAGCAGTCAGGACTACTGCACCACTTCCCACTTCCCTTTCTCCTGATTTACCTGGAGAAGCACACTGTTATCCAGAAACACATAGATCTGGTCTGTGCTTAACATCTGAAGAGTGACTTCTACTGTCTCATAAAGACCAAGAGATTGCCAGAGCTTTAGGGCTATCAATCATCAAGATAGGCAATTCATTCGTCCTATCATCCATCTATCTATCTATTATTGATCTGTGCTCAATAAATACATCTTCAATGTATTTTCTACAATTTCCCTCTATCTGTTTTGCCAGCAAATATTTTTTCTTGTTAATAAAATACCAGGAAGGTGGATCTCTGTGAGTTAAAGGACAGCCTGGTCTACAGAGTGAGTATCAGGACAGCCAGAGTTACAACAGAGAAACTCTATCTCGAAAAACCAGAAAAAGAAAATACCAGGAGACTTTAGGCAACTTGTGTTCAATCGCCTGGTGGTTGGGGTCTTGGGCTTTTAAGGACTGCCTTTTCACCTGATCTTCCTTGTAGACACACAGCAGTATCTATCGGTGGCAGTCACTTCTACTTATCTCCCGATATCCATTTTTCCCTTTGTTCCTCAGTAAAGGAATCTGTTTCTAAGCTGAGCACACTGCTGGCTAGGGAATGGGTGACATCTTCTTGATGAAATTCTGAAGGTGATAAAAGCAGAAATTCTGGGAAGTTTCTTCAAAAAGAAAGAAAATGGCTAGCTGGTGCTCTAGCCATTTTTAAATCATTAGTTGACTCTGGGAAAGGGAGGTACATATTCAGAAAAACAAATCAATATACCAAATTTGAATTAGTTGTTTCTGTACTTCACTATTGAACCAAAATTCAATAGTGGCTTAAACCACTGTTTTTTCCACACACTAGAAATTGAAACCCAGGTCTCATGAATGTTAAGTAAGTTCCCTGCCAACTAAACATCATTAGCCTTTAAAGTCTTTGCAATACAGAACATCTAAAAAATATAAGCAATATACATTCATTCATATATTTATTCAATAAAGTCTACTGAGGACCTATCCAAGTTGTCTTTTTATATTGCAAAAGAAAACCACTAATGGTACAATTACTTCCATATACACTTTGTAGTTTGGACTTTACCCATGAGCCAAACATTAGATTCCCTTATTTGGCCCTGAGATGAAGGCCAACTTATTTATGCAGGGGACAGTCATAGGCTGGTCACTGCTCACTGAACACTGTTGGTGATGATTATACACTGGGAACCATCTGGATGGCTATCAGTGGGAAAGATTCAGTAATGGACAGTCATGCTTACAGTAGTTGCAGGTAATGATAACGAAATGTCAGCAAGGAGCATTAACACCCAGCATAAAACCATTACTCAGAACATGCTTATCAAATGTACACAGGGTACATTTCCATATAAGGCAGAGGCTGTCTATACCAGTGGTTACTGAGGGCACCAAGAGTAGGGTAAAGCAGGTGCCCACAGTGCCTTTTGTTGCAGTTCGAATCTTCCCTAGTGAGAACATACATACTCGTGTGACTAATATTATTCTTAAAGACTACAGATAGAGATAAGCAGGGAATGAGATGAATCTGCGATGGAAAAAAAAATGGAGAGATCAAAATAGTTTTCTACCTTAGATTGTGATAGGGTTATGACCCCCTGGCAAAGGAGTTTTCTCTGACCATTAACCCACAGCTTTCTGAGGTCTCATTAATGTATAATTTATTCTTCCCTGCTACTCATATTGGTGGCTTCAAATTAAATAACTTATATTGCTCACAGATTCAGTAGCCTAAACATTTTCTAAATGAGACAAATGGAATGCACCTGTCTCCTATTCGTGGCGCCCTTATATGTTGCAGTCTTGCTGAGTTGTCATGATTGATTGATACGCCATAAACTGGATGGTTTAACAACAGAAATTTCTCATGATTCTGTAGGCTTTGGAAACCCAAGATCAAGGGACCAGCAGATTCAGTGACTGATGAGGAATCATTTCTTTACTCATAGATTGCTATGTTCTCCCATTTGTACAAGCTCTGACCTCATAACCCTGTTTACTTCTAAAGACCCACCTCCAAATACCATTACATCACATTGGGAATTCAGTTTCAACATTTGGTCAATATAACATTCTATTAAAACTTGATCCTTCTTGATGGCCAGGTGCCTGCTCTATGTCTGAGTGCCTGCTTGATGCCCAGTCTGTGGGATGTCTGGTAGGGTACTTGCATGTTTAGGTGTGATAGGGATACACTGTATAAAACTCAATTAATTAAAGTATTATGTTGAAAAAAAAAAAAACTTCATCCTTCTGAGGTAAGGAGGAACAACTGGGTGTAAATGTGGGGAGTTAATTTCAATGGGGGTTCATTTGAGGTTACAGTGAACAGATATATTAGTCTAATAAATCCTAAAACAGCTTCAGATTCTGGTTCACTTAGGAAAACATTTATTAAGCATGTAGCAGGTTGAGGGGCTAGATCACTTCATGCAGAACATATCCTAAATTTCTGTTGTCCTTCTGGGACTCCCAGTCTAATCTGGAAATAATGGCAATATCTATATATCTATATCTATATATCAGTTCATAGCCACAAAACATCAGTGAAAGCACAGGAAAGGTATCCCCCAAGGACCAGCTACATCACTTTTTTTTTTTTTGCAACGTCTTCTGATGGCACCAGAGACTTTACATTCTAAAATCTTCATTTTTAATAGTTCCCTGGGCGACTTAGATGCTTTTAAAGGCTAGAGCAAGGATGAAGTGTAAGATTATGGAAAGAGACAAAATTGACAGCCTGGAAAGCTGTCAGAGAAAGTTTCAGGCTAGCAGGTGACAGGAACACTGGGGCCTCAGTTATGGGGCAGACCCTAATGAGAAGATGTGAGGCTAGAGTCAGAGGGGCCAGAGAGACTTGCTGACGATTCTGGAAGAAGACATAGAAAATCTCAAGTCAGTAAGCTGCAGGGTTACATTCTTCTGTTTAGACATAACTGGCAGCACACTGGAGGATGAAACACAAATGGGATGTTGGAATCGACAGACACCCGTCCTTAAATAAGCGGCTTCAATTCTGCACTAGAGAGGAAGTCTCATTTTGTCCGGGCCAGAGTCCTAGACAGGGAAAAAAAAAAAAAAAAAAAAAAAAAAAAAAAAAAAAAAAAAAAAACCCAGAAGGGTTCTAGCTGCAGCTGGATGTAGGTTCTTTCTCATCAGTATGGGTCCCCCAACTAGTAACACCAGAGAACTGTAAAAAAAAGAAAAGAAAAGAAAAAAGCCAAGTTCTAGATGCACGGAGCTAGAACTAAGAAATTTTGGAACAAGCTTCCCAGGTGATGCTGACACTGCTGGAGCCTGCCAAACACCCTGTGGCAAAGCGGTAAAGGCTTAGAATTGCCACGACTTGCCTTTTGTCTTGAGAGGAAACAGAAAAACTAATGGGAACTGCATTTCTGCTACGTAGGCAGAACAAAAGCTTCGTAGGGTAGATTTTATACAACGCCAGAAAACAGAAACAAAGAAGCACGACGACCATCTTTTCCCAAAGCCTCCCATATAGAGAATTCAAAGTTTTGGTAGAGATGGTGATGTTCTCGTTGCCTACATTAAGTCCAAGAGTTAGGTAACCATGCCACGTCTTACAGGTTCCTTCCTTTCATTCGCCATAAAAACACCTTCGGAAAACAACGCTAGGATTCCAGCTGTCCCTTTGGAAACTGTGTTTCCGTGCCACCGCCCTTTGGAGAAACCCAATTCCCCAATGAGAAGCCCCCAGGTGCAGCGGAGGGGCCGGGCCCACAGCCCCAGGCCACGCGGCGTCCCCCTCCACGCACCCCCGCCGGCCGGCGGGCCTCCTCCCCAGCCCGCTCCGAAGATAAACAAATCACTCCTGTTTTCCAGCCCTGAAATTAGCGCTGACTCACACAGCACTTTGAACGGCCACGGTCGCCTCGGGAAGGAGGAAAAATGTGCAGATTTTTCCCTCTCACGCGACGGCCCGACGTGCCGGGCTGGCCAATCAGGACAGGGTGGTGGGAACAGCACCAAAGTAGGTAAAAAAATGTGGGACGCGGGCCCCGAGCACCTCTCAGTGGGTCCTCCCCCCTCCCCAAGCCGAACTCCAGGCCGCCGGCGCTCGCCCCGCCCACTCCGTGCTGCGGCCCCGCCCCCGGCGGCGCGCACACCTGGCCAGGTGGCGACTTCCATGTATGGGCAATAGCCGCGCAGTGGGAGGGGCATCTTGTGGACCCTCCTCCAGGGGATGGCCATCCTCCCTGGAACGTCCTTTGCCCGCCGGTCACCCGGGAACAGCCCAGCGCTCTTCAGGGCGGGGTACCCACGCACTCCCCAGACTCAAGCGCCAGAGCGAGGTTTCCGGTAGTCTGCAGACCGCTGGGCCTCCTAGGTGGAGCCTGACGGGGGAGGGGGCTGTTGCGTAGCAACGGAGGGTGGACCGTGGCGCGCGCAGCCGCAGTCCGGCTGGAACCCGTGCCCGCCCCTTAATAGGCTCGAGCTGCCGCGTCCGTCCTGCGCTCCCTCTGCTTGTCTTGCTGCTGCGAGGAAGACGTTGCAGACTTTGCCTCCAGGCTCCGAGCTCTCGTCCCAAAATCTGCTTCAGCGAACATGGTGAGTGACCCTCAGCTCCGGCGTGCTCCGAGGGAGGGACAGCGTTCCGCGGCTCCCAGGCGGCTCCGGGGCCGCATCGTGCCCAGCCGCTCCAGGCCACCGCCCGGGATCGTCCTCGGCCTGGCCTCGCTGCCTTCGATCCCGAGGTCTACAGGTCCCCGGGGTGGGCCGCGGAACTCGGCGACCGTCTGTGTGGGCGCGGTTTTCCCAAGGCCAGCTCATTCACCCATGAGCCTTCCCAGCCCTCATCACCAAGAAGGAAAAGGCTTTTATTGAACACCCTAGAAAGCGGGGTGATTGCTAACGAACGTGATTAAGAACAGGGTGCTATGGCTTTGTTTGTCGTATCTGAGAATCAGCTTCAGTGGCACTCTCGTTGGGCTTGTCAAGTTTGGCAGTGTCTCTTTTTAACCCTTTCTAGCTGGGTCTCGTCCATCCCCAACTAGAACGTGGCTTTACCACAACTTTGGGTGCAAACTTTGATGTTGCTTTCTTGAAGCAAATTTAAGCTTTCAGAAAGTTCGTTTAACTACTTCAGCCCTTTAAAAAGAGAAACATTCTCTGTACTGTAGATGGTGGAGATTTTGCTTAATTTACAAACTTATCTACCTCTAAACTGTTACTCATATCTGCTGTAAAACAGTATCTTAACTGGGCGATCAGGTAGAGCATTTTGTCGCTGTAGTCTACACACATTGTTACCATTTTTGGTCAATGATTTGCTGGCAAGGAAAGCCTTGCCACCCAGCTAGAAATAACCTTTTGCTTCATCTGTGGGCCTAGAAGCGGTTGGTACCCACTTCACTGTCTACAGAATGTTTTCACTGAATAACAACTTTGGTTTTCCTTAGGATATAGCAACTGGCTTGCAGGTGCAGGCTGGCTCATTAGATTAAATGGGTAGTTTTTCTTGATAACTGACCATGCTTAATAATGTCTTGATAATAAGTCTTGTTCTTCTTTGGTTTAATGCTATCAGCTACAAAGAGATCAGTACCTGAACTCTTTTGAACCTCTTCAAGATTTTAAATATCTAATGGTTTGTAGTAAAGACTGAGTTTTGGTAAATTTGAGCCAGTGTAATGAAATGCTGTAAAGTGGACTGGTGCCTGCTTTCCGGTCTGCTGATGTAACATCATTTCTTTTAGTTGAAAATGCAAACTTTATATTTAACATAGGGCCAAAAACGTGCAAATGCTTGGTTTTTCAGCTTAACTTTTCTTATGTACATTCAAATAAAATGTAAGAAGAGTCTGTTGTATTTCCTGGTACTTGAGGAAGAGAGAATAAAGACTAAAGAGAGAATAAAAACTAAAGTTGTGTTCATTCTGATATCCAAGTACTAATATATTTATTATGGTCTGAGGACATGGGTGCGGGAATTCCTTGTGCTTTGTGGAGTCAGTTCTTTCACTGTGGGCTCTGGAAATTGAATTCCAGTTGTCAGACTTGCTTGGCAAGTGCCTTCACCTGCTAAGCCATTTCTCCGGTTCTGGGTGCAGTTTAAGAATGAAGAATTCAGAACACAGACTCTTGCTATGTTTGTTTTTATACACATGGAGCATCTCTGTTCAGTCCAGCTATTAGAGAATATTAGCTAGAAATAGTTTCGCCTTTATTATCCCAGATTCTAGCACTTTCTATATTTGAAACCTTTTAGATTTAATGGTGAGCTGTTTGGTTTCCTTAACTAAGGCAGGACCTCTCTGTGTAATTCAGAAGGACTTGGAATTCACCCCATGTCCTGGTGAAGCCTAGACTGGGCTTGAACTTGAGGCAAGCCTGCCTCAGCCTCTAGGTGCTAGGATTACAGATGTCAAATACCACACTAGTTCTATATTTTTATTTTTGAGTTTTATTTTGAGTCTTGTTTTTAGCCCAGGGTGGCCTAGCATCCTCTTCTCTTAGCCTCCTGAGTGCTGAGATTATAGGTAACAGCTAATATGCTTAGCTCCCCCTCCTTTCCTTTTTTGGGGTGGTAGTGCAGAGATTAAAGTTTAGCTGCATATGAGTTTGTTCTAAATTAGAAGAATTACTTCCTGGTATTCATTAAGTCCTCTAGAAGCAGTTGGAATAAAGCAAGTTGAAATTAGAGAAATGAAACGTGTTTTCAAATGTCCCACTAAAAAATAACACCATTAATGGCTCTAAAATCTCCTCCCCACAGGGGGGAAAAAAGTATACTTTCTGTTTGCACATGCCAAATAAAATTTCTGTGTTTGTACTGGGTGTGTCAGCTTCTTCATATGTGCAAAGATTATTTACCAGCCCACCATAAAATTCCTAGTTTTATTTGCTCAGTTCTACTGGGTTTGGCTTGACACATGACATGTAGATTTGGCTAGTCTTTTCTTTAACCAAGGAATGCATTTGCAGCACAGTTTTATGGCTCTCTGGAAATTAGGGGTATAATCTTGCCTTGAAATAGACTAAAGGAATATGTGATAATGTAACTTTTTACACAGATGGAACTCTGCTCCAACAAACTGAGTCAGTCAGCTTGGACTGAATTACAAATGTATTCTGCCACTTGGTGACTAAGAAAAATGCTTTTAACAATTCAAAGAGATTGGACATACGTGTGTGTGTGTGTGTGTGTGTGTGTTTTGGTTTTTAGAAACAGGGTTTTTCTGTGTAACCTGTCCTGGAACTTGCTCTGTAGACCAGGCTGGCCTTGAACTCAGATCTGCCTGCCTCCTTGTGCTGAGATTAAAGACGTGCACCATCACACCACCATTCGTGTGCCCATTTTACATGAGAAAGCATGCTATGAAGGACCAATTACCTCCTACAAATTACTTTTCTTGTTTTCTATCAGTTATTAATTTTGAAACATTTAAAACAGTAAATTGTATAGAATAACGATCCCTTTTATCAAAAGAAAAGTAATGATTTGGGGGAGTCATATTTTAGGTATTTGTTGTCACTGCAGCTAAATCTACTTTACTAGTTAGTCTTTTCCCTCCCCAGAGGGAATCGAATCACTCCTCTGTCAAAGATCTTAAGGTACTGACCTAGTAAAGGAAGTATTTAATCCAGGATGTCGTAAAATCAAAGAACTTCATGATGGAGAAACTTCTCCAAGAAAAAGATAAGAACCTGGGCGGGTAACCTATGAGTCTTGAAGGATATGAACAAGTCTTTCTTTTTTTCAGAGAATATACAGTAGGTCTTTCCTTTCCCCTTTTCTGTCTTTCTTTTTTTTAAAAAATAATTGAGATGGTCTCACTGTGTAGCCCAGGCTGGCCTCAAACTTGTAGATAGGCCTGCTCTGCCTCTCAAGTGCTGTGATTAAAAGGCCTGTCGTTTTCAGTGATCTGCTTCTTGGAACAAAGGGTAGTGGTAGATTTCTCAACCACCACTGCTTTCCAGAGGTGCAGCCTTCAGGTCCATTTCACCATAGTCAACTGGAGTTGATAGATTTCATTCTTTGACACTTTTATGCTTAAAGAAAAAAATCATTTATGTGTGTGGAAGTTTAACCTACCTCAGAACTGGAGTTACAGTTGGAGTTGGCATGTGGGAATTGACCCCAGGTTCTCTGCAAGAGCAATAAGTGCTCTTAACTGCTGAGCCGTCCCTCTACTCTCTTTACTTCTCATGCTTTTAACTAGACATGTATGCATTCTTAATTTGTGCTGCCTTGATGTGTTAAATTTTATGTATATGCTATCCTTTGCCTAGCCCCTTTCAGCTTTCTTTCTTCCTTCTTTCCTTTCTTTTTTTAAAAATTTTTGTGTTCTTTTGGGGAGGGTGTTGGTTTTTATTTCGCTTATCTAGTTTATTGTGTTGTTACACATGCTTGCAGAGGGTTACATGTTGAAATCAGAGAACAACTTGCTGGAGTTGGTTCTCTCGTCTACTATGTGGGACTCAGGCATTGAACGCAGGTCATCAGACTGGTGGGTAAATGCCTTTACTCTGAGCCATCTCGCCAGCCCAGTGGGCTTGGATTGAACTACTGAATTGAAACTGTACATGTCTATTCATCTATTAGTGGACATTTGGACATTTTTCTCCAGTTGACTTATTTAAACTTTATACTGTAGTTAGTTTCTGTATAACATTATTATATATTATTTGTCTAGTCCCTGTGTGTGTCTCTTGGTATAAACACAGAGACACTTGGGTAGAGAGCATGCATATGTATTTTCTCCTCCTGCTACTATGTTTTACTTTGCATCTCATTATGTATAGCCATGGTTTTCACCCTTCCTAATGCTACAACCCTACAACCCTAATGCTACAGTTCAAGTTGTGACCCCCCCCAACCATAAGATTATTTTTGTTGCGCTTTATAACTGTAATTTTGCTACTGTTATGAATTGTAATGTAAATATCTGATATGCAGATGATCTTAGGTGACCCCTGTGAAAGCACTGTTTGACCCCCAAAGGGGTGGCGACCCACAGGTTGAGAACCACTGATCTATAGCCTTTTGGTGGCTTGAATAAGAAATGCCCCTCATAAGCTCATGTGTTTAAATACTTGATCCCCAGTTGGTGGAAATTACTGACACAAACCTCTTTTCTATTTCTTTTTACTTAATATGCCTTAAATCCTTTCCTGTCATAGCTCTGCAACTTACCCCAGGCAAGTTTTCCACTGTCTCCCAGGGGCTGCTCTGCCTGGACATCCTGGGAGGTAAGCAGACTGGGCCAGCTGCCCCTCACTTGGTGCTTGCTCTGCTGGCCCGTACTGCTTCTCCAGGGACACACCCCTAGCTCTCCAGTCCTGTCAGAGGCCAGAGATGTAGGGCCAGTGCTGGTATTCTCAGTGGCTAGGGCCTGTATACAGAAGAAGCTACTGGTCCTATATGACTTGTCTAGTGAGGCTCATGGTATTCAGGACAGTATGATGGAGACAGAAGCCCTCTGAGCATCTATTTCTGAACCCAGAACTTGTGAGATTTGAACCTATAGAAAATGGTTTCTATGTTTCATTATTAGTAAATTGACTGTCTTTTAAATATATTGTACTTTTTTTTAAAATTGATGGTGGGCATAGCCCCCAAAGCTTCATATGCTGCTAGGTAAGCAAGGTACCACCATGCTACACATCAACTTGCATCTTGTGTTTCAGTGTGTATGACATGCCTGTGAACCTGACTTCATCTGAGTTGACTTCAGAGTTATATAGTCAAACTGACAAAAATCAACAAAAACATGATTTTCAGTGCTGGCTCCTAGTACCATGGACAACTAATTCTCCATGTGTGTCTTTCTAGGCATCTTAGCCTGCTAAATCACAGAAGACAAATGCTTCCTCCTATTCTGCCATTTTCAGACTTCTGGAGTGGTGGACTATAGAGTGATTCAGGATAGTTCCTTCTTAGCCAGGGGCTGGAAAGACTACTCTCCATTCTATATCTGTCTCTTTTTCCTGGGCAGTTTATTTAGCCAGAATATTGAGAACAAATGGAGAGAGCTCAGTAATGAAGAGCACTTGCTATGCTTGCAGAGGACCCAGGTTCAGTTCCCAGCACCCTCATTGAGTGGCACACAACCAATTATAACTCCAACTCCAAAGGATCCCACACCCTCTTCTGGCCCCCACAGGAACTGCACACACACAGTTGCACATGGAGACAAGCAAGCTCACACCTATACTCATAAATTGTAAAATAAATAAAGCAAATACTCAGAGAATGTATGGGAACTCTGTTTCCTATTTAAATGTATTGTGAACTAAACAAACAAAGCCCACTTAAAAACAACCATGAAAAACAAATTCATTCTCATTCTCTGTCTGACAGGACCTCCACCCAGCTAGCCCAGGCTGGTCTTCAGTACTCCATCCTCCTGAGTGTGGGGATTGCATGCATATACCTTCACCAGGCACATCAAAGCTATTTCCATAAATAGAAATGGTTCCAATGAAGTAGTCGTGCTAAACAGTGTAAAGGATCTGAAATGTTTATATTTTTATACTATTGAAACTTACCTCCTTTCAGTAATAATTAAGTGTTTTGAGACAGAGCATATCATTCTTGACATTTGAAAGGCTCTGAGCCTTGGGAAACTGACGTGTATATATAAATGCATTGTTTTTTGTCTGCAAAGCAGACTCCAGGCCCTGTCTGAGTGATTCATCCTGATCACCTCAGTGTAAACAACAGAGCATAAAGCATGAGACCCTTACTACCACGAGGCTCTTCCCTTTTAGATTGTTCATGAGATAATATCCAAGGGCTTATGTAGAACACGGGGAATATTTTATGTTTCCTTCTGCTCTTGCTGCCTTGTAGTGCTGTTACAAATGAAAGGTTTCACTTGGAATTATGTTTTTGAGCTATTCCTTTTTTTATTTTTGCTGTGAAAGGTGTGGTGTTAGGAAACTGTATCAGGTTTAGTCATCCCAGTAGTACTGTGAACAAATCTAGGTACATGCATCAGAATCTGTTGAATTCAGCTTTTGATCTAAGTTGATTCTTAACTCTAATACCGAACTAATCTTTAGTGGCTGACATTGCCACTAAACATGCTTACATGTTGCTTACTTGATTCCTTTATTTTCTGTGTCATGTTAAAATTTAAGAATTTTTTAATAATAAAAACAAGTAAAAAATATCTAGTGTCTAGTTGGTGTCTAAAAAGCAGAGCATTGCTTTGCTACAGTAAGACATAAATGAGCGCTGAGAGCTGGAGACTCAGAACCTACTACACGAGGGACACAGGAGACAGTTTGTTTGACTTGGGGACCCCATCGAAGAGGAATTTATTCCTTTCAGCATTTTGTATGCTGTGTTATAGGTTGTACCTCTTTTAACCTTATTACAGAAAGAGAAAAATGAATTTTCTATCATTGTTCTTCTGTTGGCTTATCAATATAATTATCATCTAATTTTAAGTACTTTCAGCTTATATTTGGTTTCATTCTCAAATGACTATAGAGCTGATGCTGACGGTAATATAGAGCTATCTTGCTTTGGGCAGATCTTTGAAGAACTGAGCTTTGAGGAATTCTCAAATTGTGAAATTTTGTAACAGGATGTATACACATATTTAAATTTTTTTCTCATTGCTCCTCATCACTTTTCATTTCTTGCTAGATGAATGGAAGAAGCCAAAACCACTTATTTAATTTGAAAATAAAGATTTGTGCCTTAGCTGGTCCCAGGCAAGGTAATCCTCTGTGGTAAGGAAGGCGAACAATGTAAGAGTGTTTTAGGCAGAGGGAACTCTTCAAAGGACCCTGGGAAGACAATGAGTTTGGTTTGTGCCCAGACAGAAAGGTTTGTCTGGCTAAAATCCTGCAAACAAGGGAGAAGAAGTTGTATGTCGGCTTTGGTTGCTGTGACAAGACAGCGGAGTTAAGTTAGTAGCTTAAAGAAGAAAGTGCCAAATAGGCTCTGTGAGCTCCGTGAGGATTGTCCAGCTCCAGAGCGTCTAGGCCGATGGCAGGACAAAAACATCACAGTGGAGATGTACAGTGGGGGAAGGCTGGTCCTCAAGGCTGGCAGGGAGCAGAGATCAAGGAGTGGCCTGTGTCGAGCCGCTGTCTGTGAGCCATTGCACTGTGCATAGATGGACAGTTCTGTGGTTCCTCAAAAAATCAAACTTGGGAGCTACGCATGCCTCAGCCATTTCACTCTGGCTTTAGTTGTTAATGATTCCCATGATAAATTTATGTTAAATTTAAGTCCACTATTTTAAGAAATAACATCTTGTACTTAAACTTTTATGCATTTGTAGTCTTCAAAATAGTCTGATTTGTGAAATTACCAAGTCAAAAAAAATTTTTTGAGTGTTCTATACAGCAGGAAAAAACAGGGTGAATTGATAACCTGAAAAACAGGAGTGAGTACTTGCCAGAAGGGAGTAGTGTCCAGTATATATTAACTCAGGAGCAAAATCCCAACTGATCTGATTTAACAGGAGCAAGTATGTCAGGTGTGATGGCAACGCACCTATAATTCTCTCATTTGGGAGGGTAAGAAGGAAGATGGAGTTCCAGGCAGGTCTAAAGGAGGGGCGGAGTGGAGCAGTGACGTCAGATATAGTGGAGACCTTAGTTGTTTCTTACCCTGTTTTTTGTGACTAGAGAGTGCAGACATCTCTGGTGGGCTGATTTGATTTTTTTTTTTTGTATATTTAATGAGTGGGATAGCTAGCTTGTGGAGGTTAGTGTTCTGAGGAACTTCCGTACTATTTCCCATAATGCTATATAAATTCACATTCCTACCGGTGATAGGTGACAGTCCACCGTTTTCTGCATCTTTAGCAGCGGGGATATATTTAGACCCTTGTTGGTGGCCTTCCTGACAGGGGTGTGTGACGGGCGGCACCTGGTTGTGGTTTGCTTTGCATTTATTTCCCTTCCAACTAGCGCTGCTCATTTTTTCATATAGTTGGTCATTTGTCCTTTGAGAAAGGTCTGTTCACAGCCCTCCCTCCCACTTTAAATCAGATCACTGTTAATGTTTCTGTTGGGTCTCTTGTTTCTTCTGGAACTCATCCCCAGTTGGATGAATGGTTTACTAATATTTTTTCCTACTCTGCAGGTTTTCTCTTCACTTTTGTATTCTTTGTTGTACAGAAACTAATTGGTTTGATTAAAACCCCATTTGCCTGTTTTTACTTTTGTTGCCTGCATTCTGGGGCAGCATATCTAAAAGCCATTGTCTATTCGGTGTCTTGAAGGTCACCCCAGTGTCTTCTAATAGTTTCATGAGTTGGGGTCTTATATCTAGGTTTTAATCCGTTCGGACTTGATTTTTATGAATGAGAGATAGGGGTCATTTATTGTTTTATGTGTGAATCCAGAGTTCCCAGCATCTTTCACTAAAGACTGTCTTTGGTCTCGATTATGGAACTTTCCCAGCTCTCTGTTCCACTGGTCTGCAAGTGTGTACTTTTGTGCTAGCACCATGCTGGTTTATTTTTATTTATTTTCTCTCTATGTAGTATGTTTTGAGATGAGGTATTATGATGTTTCTGATCTTTTCTGTTTGCTAAAATACTCTGGCTATGCAGGCTTCTGTGGTTCCATATGGATTCTAGAATTGCTTTTCCTTTCCCTTCCCTCCTTTGTGTAGCCAAGAGTATATTTGAATTCTGATCCTCCTGCCTCCAGTTCCAAGTGCTGGAATGACAGGCATGTGACATGGTTCCCATCTTCCTTTCCCTGTTTTGTGAAGAAAACCATTGCTATTTGGGTGGAGATTGCATTGACTCTGAAAATTTGTTTTGATAGTATGGACATTTTAACACTTTCAATCCATAAGCCTTTGGGGGATGTCTTCCCATGTTTGTGTGTAGTCTCCATTGCTCTCTTATCCATCCATATATTTTAACTAGCATTGTATATAGTGGCTCTCTACCTGTGGGGTGCAACCCCTTTGGGGGCTGAATGACCTTTTCACAGGGTTGCCTAAGACCATTTTCATATCAGATACTTACATTATGATTCCTAGCAGTAGCAAAATTACAGTTATGAAGTAGCAATGAAAAATAATTTTATGGCTGGGGAGGGTCACCTCAGCATGAGGAAATGTATTAAAGGGTCACAGCATTAAGAAGGTTAAGAACCACTGGTATAGAATAATCTACTCCCTTGGCTAGATGTAGACCTTTATTTTTGCTTTTTATGGCATAGTGCTAGGGATTGGTAGATAGGACCTTGTCCTGTCAGGGAATGGTTCTGTTGGTGAGCTGCATTCCTCAGTCCCTCCTAAGGGTTTCTGTTGCTGTTGTTTCTGGCTTTTTGTTTCCACGGTGGGGATTGCTTTCTTGATTTTTTTTTTTCCCCCATTTTGCTCTGCAGGTTCACTGTTGCTGCATAAAAGCTACAGATTTTGTATATTGACTTTTGTATCTTGCAACTTGCTGAATTCATTTATCAGTTTTATAAACAGACTTTTACGGAGAGAATGCTATTGCTGCAAACAGAATGTTTCCCCTCTCCTTTAGTTCTTTCTTTTGCCGTGCTGCTCTGGGTAAGACTTCACATTCTGGGTGGGAATGATGAAATGGGTGTCCTTGACTTAACTCTGATTTTACAGAGGATAATTTTTGCTTTTTCCTCTTCAAGATGATTTAAAGGTGTTTTTACTTTTTCAAATAATAGCAAATCCATGAAACATTTCTCTCTATTGGTAAAACTGGTAGACGCCTTGTTTTAAGAAATGCCTTTAAATGTTTTCAGCTTCAGAATCAAATGGGCCCGTTGCAACAACTTAGATTACACAAACTTTTAAATGTGTTATATTTTGTATATCTGTATGATTTTGTGTATCTGTATGAGGGAGTCAGATCCTCTGGAACAGGAGTACAGACAGTTGTGAGCTGCCATGTAGGTGCTGGGAATTGAACTCAGGTCCTCTGGAAGAGCAATCAGTGCTCTTAACCACTGTGCCATCTCTCCAGCCCTGGAATATTGATTTCTTAGCTGTGCTCTTGTATACTGGTTAGTGTATACATTTGTATCTTTTACGTAGCATTTATCCCGAAATTTATGTGAAATATGCTCACATATTAGACAGTTTTTTTTTAAAATAAAAATCAATATTTACAAGTTTTAAGACAAAAATACTATTAAACTTGTTCTACCTGGTGAATAGAAGACTGGTAAAAATGTATAGGACAGAGCAGAATAATAAAAATGCTAACAGAAAGGGAACGTAGGTAGGTGGTAGAATACTTGCTTAATATGTACAAGGCTTTGGGTTTGGTACTAGCACTGCATAAACAAAAACAAAGTAACAATTTTTAAAATACACACTAAGAGCTTTTGTTCTTTGAGGAGAAGTCTAGAGAAGGAGTCAACCAACAGATAGTTAGGACAATATTGGGTAGATAATACTTCCTCAATACATGGAAGGTTATGCAGATTTTGATTAGAGTTGGTGACTGGTCAGGACAGACCCACCCTGAATAAGGGCAACCAGATAAAGAGGAGAAACCTATGCAGCCCCACAAGAGAACGTGAGATGTTCAGGGAGGTTTAATACTGTGCTTTGTTGTAAATGACTGAGGATTTTTATGACTGGAAATTGGTGATAAATTTAATACTGTTCACTTGAGTTTTTCTTTTTCTTTCTTTTTTTTTTAAAATTAATTATTTTTTGTATTTTCAAGATGGTTTCTGTGTAACCCTGGCTATCCTGGAACTCTGGCTGGCCTCAAACTCAGAGACCCGACTGTTTCTACCTCCAGAATGCTGGGATTAAAGGTGTGCACCGCCACTGCCTGGCTTCACTTGGCTTTTTCCAGTGAAGCAGTATTAAGACAGAGTTGGCTTGAAACATTTTCTGGATCACTGGTATCTGATGCAACTGCAGTTAAGAGTGTGGTGTGGTGGCCCTGGGAGGGAAGGAGGGAGGAGGGCAGGGAGTGGCTTAGTAGGCACACTCCTGTCATTAATGACAGTCCTGAAGACCTATAGTTTGACAAATGGAACAGAAGAACAGAAGCTTGCATTTAGCTGTCTTAGCTCCTTGGCCAGGCATCTTCAAGCAAAGACACAGTCTGTAGAACTGCACTTAGTACCCCTGGACTTTTCAAATTATCAGGAGATTGAAGAATCCTGTGTGGTTTATTGACTAATACATACTGGGAAAAGGGACAGGTTTTAGAGTGAAACATAATTACCTACTAACTTTCTTCATTGTGGGAGATACTTTCCTTAAGTAGTGTAATTGAGTCTTTTATTTTTGAGATCAAAATTACGTTTCTCCCTTCCCTTTTCTCCAAACCATTCCATATACCCCTTCCCACTCCTTCAATTGAATTCATGGGTTCTTTTCTGTGTTATTGCATGTATATTCATACATATTTGTTCAACCCATATAATGTTAATTGTGTTTTCAGAGATGTTTGACACTGGACAAAACAGTTGGTTTGGTGTGCTCTTCCTTGGAGAAGGCCATCTCTCCTGTTCCCAGCTTTCGTCAGCAGCTTATAGTTCTTTGTGTAGGGTTGAGGCCTCGTGGACTTTTCCCCCATCCAGTTTGACAAGTGCATTGGTGTCCTCCTTAATCAGTTCACATTTGGGTAGTCATATTTGAAAGACTTTTTGGATGTGGTTTCTGATATTACTAGGAGACAAAAATCACACAGCACTGATCCTCTGGCTCTCACGGTCTTTTACCCTCCTTCTTCTGCAGTGCTTCCAGAGTTTTCTGTACATTCTGTATTTTATAAAAATATTCATTGGGACTGGGCTCCACAGCTTTGCATTTTGACTGATTGTGGTTTACTGTAGTGGTCTCTGTTGCAAAGAGAAATTTCCTTGATGAGGAGGTGAGGACTGTGCTTACCTGCGGGTATAAGGATATATATTTAGATTGTAGTTAAGGATGGTGCTGGTTTAGTAAAGTGATGGTTATGGAGTCTCCTCCAAGATCCATGACTTCACTAGCATTGAGTAGTTAGCTGAGTTCCCAGTACCAGGCATAATTTCCTTCTTGTCGAGTGGGTCTTAAATCCAATTTAGAGAGCTCTTGGTTAGTACCAAGATACGCATACCACTACTACACCCTTAGGATTATCTTGCCATTCTGGTTGTTGATGTGGGTTCATAGCTGGGTAGCATTTTTAGTTGCCTTCCTCCTTTGGAAGCTTTCATGGCGCCTTCTAGTGTCTTGAAAGCTAGTCCTCAGGGAGAGTACATTCTAGCTCAGGAGTCTTCAGATCCTGCATGATGTCTTCAGCACCTTCGGCGAGGTGCTTTCCACCTTGGACAACCAAGGGCAACAGCAATAGGCTATATGTTTTGGGAGTTTTTTGGACAGCGCTGGCCAGCATCTCAAAAGAGGGTTTCTTTCTTTTGTCTGGTATTGGGATTTCTTGTTAGGTGATCTTGACTCTTGGAGGGAGCACCATCAACCCAGATGAGAAAAGTTCATTAAAACTATGTATGTATATATGTATATTTATATTATGTATATTTAAAATGTTCAGACTCTCATCCAACTTGAGCATTTCTTTGCTATTTTAAAAAAAAGTGTGTGTGTGTGTGTGTGTGTGTGTGTGTGTGTGTGTATGTATGCATATGTATACGCACAACACATGTGTGCAGGTATCCGTGGAGGTTAGAAGAGGGTGAGATTCCCTGAAGCTGGGTTCATGGTGGTTGTGAGCCACCCAATGTGGGTCCTAGGAACTGAACTTGGGTCCTCTCCAAGAGCAGTAAATATTCTTAACTATTAAGACTTATCTCCAGACCCATGCTAAATTATTTTATTTCTTTATTTGGTGGGTGTGTGCACGCACCCTGTCCTGCCATGGCACACACATTGAGGATAGAGGACAACTTGCAGGTATTAGTTCTCTCTTCCCACTGTGTGAATTCTATGGACTGAACTCAGGCTGTCAGACAGACTAGTAGAGCAAGCACCTTTACCTGCTAAGCAGTCTTGCTGGCCCCTTTCTTTGCTATGTAACCACCTAATTTATTGTTTGTTTTAATTAGCGTGCAAAGTATTAGGTTTCATCATGGCACTTTGAAACATCTTATTTTTCTTGATCTCCCCTTTTCCATCTTTCCAGTTTTTGTACCCTTCTACCACCAGTAACCTCCTTTTTGCTACATTTTACACATGTCCTGAAGCCCCACCCCTTCCTCAACATTTCTTTTTCTCTCTTATGATAGCCTGTTTGCATACATATACATGGACATTAAATGCTAAGATTCACATGAGTGAGAACATACAATAGTTGTCTTTCCAAGTTCAGATTTCCTCACTTAATATAGTAGTTTCTTGTTTTTGTTTTTGCTTTTTTGAGACAGGGGGTTTCTCTTTTGTAACTCTGACTGTCCTGGAACTCACTCTGTAGACCAGACTGGCCTCGAACTCACAGCCTACCTCTGCCTCCCGAGTGCTGGGATTAAAGGCCTGTGCTTTTAATATACCACCTGGAAATATAGTAGTTTCTAGACCCATCTTTTTTCTTGCAAATTTTATGATTTCATTTTTTATGGCAAAATAAAATTTCATTGTATACATATTGCATTTTCAAGGTCTGTTTATCTGTTGATGACACTACTAAATATTCATGAGAAGAAAGAGATGGATACTTATCAATGCCAAGTTTTTTAATCCAGTTCTAGTCAATAGAAATCAAATAGGGAATAGATGGTATGTTCTTGTTACTGCCCTCTGCCCCTTGCAGTGTGCTCAGTAAACTTGTCTCTTTTTTTTCCCCTATAGATAAAAAATGCCTGTTTCAGATACAAGTTCTAACTTGTCCATTAGCCACAGACTTGACTGAGAACTGGCAACATGGCTTACTGAAGAGTTGAAGAAGCTCTAACTGGATATTCTTGTTAACAATAGTAATAATTAGCATGCACTTGCTGAATGGCGTTGCCAGGCACTGCGTTCCAAGGCTTGATGTGTGTGGTTCCACCCGTCCTCTTAAGCAGTGCAGGATGAGAAGTCCTGACTGCCCAGGAGTGCTGGGGCTGCTGCTGGATGCTGCTTCTCTGCAGGGACAGAGCTTCTAAAGTGAGGCTTGCCCAGTTCTTAGGAGACAAGTATAATCAGCTTTTTTTGGGGGCAGGGGGGTATTTTCTCAATGTATTTAAAGAACATATTCTCAGTTAATTGCAAATTCATCAGATGACCTGAGCAAAAGATGCTTTTCTTGGTGTTCCATAAACTTTTCCAGTTCTTCACTTCTTTCCCAGTAGCTAGTGTTTCTTCCATAAGGACTAAAATATAATGTCTTACGTTAAGCCTTTGCTTAAATTGAGGTTTAAATTTGGTTGAGCCATTTTGCCTGAAACTGACTTTTCATTTTTCTTGCTTTGAGTCTTCCAAACACACTGTGTACTTTAAAAAAAAAAAAAAGATGCCAGGGTTTGGTGGTGCACACCTGTAATCCTAGCACTTAACAATGTTGAGGCAAGCTAATTATTAACTCAGTGCTCGCCTGGGCTATATAATGAAACCTTGCCTCAATACACACACACACACACACACTCGTACATACGCACATATTATATAATATAATATATATGTTTGTTTCCCTCAAAATTGCTTCCTTGTCCTCAGAAATAGTCCACCAAAAATAGATTGAATGCTAAATGTGAAATCTTTGCCCTTAGAGGCATTAATCTGATTTTGCATAGTATAACTGAAGTTCCAAGTGACATGAGTCATTAACAAAACAGTGTCCTGTTTCCCAAGACAGAAAGTTGTGTAATACATTTTATAAATCTGTTTGCCCGAATGTTAGAATAGAATCAGTTTTATGTGCCACTGCTTAACTTTCTTAAAATCAAATTTATAATTTACTTTTTTATTGTTTATGTATTTCCAGTGTTCCACCTCATGGAAGAAACACTAGCAGAACTGCTATTGGCCCACACGTTTCCCTAGGACAGCGGGAGTAGGGATTTTGTAAATCAAGGCCATACCTCACGGTGCCCTAGAGTCTGCCATCATTTTTATGTGGTCACCTGTTCCCTTTACAGCAGGATGACTAGACCAGAAAGGTCAGAATACCCTCTCTAGAGAATGCATTCTGGAATTCCAAAGCCAAGGGGCCGAGGGATATACATGGCAGGGTGTTCAGGAGGGACCATACTAATTTCAGCCACTTTTCCCATTGAATCCCCATATGCTGTTCTGGCCCTGATCAAACTGTGGTCTTTTCTAATTGCCTTCTTGACTGCAGTGAGCCATGGTAGGAGGCAGAGTTGGAGGGCTGAGCCTCATCCTGCCGTCTGTCACCAGTTGAGGCATCGGTGGCAGCCAGCAGCCCAGCCACCCAGCTGCTACTCCTGTTCCTGCTGGTCCTGTGTAAGGCATGGTATAAATAAAGGGACTCAGGGCGCCTCATTAAAATTCCCCAGTTCCTTTGAGAAGCTGGTAGAAAAGGAGCCACTGACTGTTTTCTGTCAGTTTGTTAATTCGAAATTGTATGTCTGCTTTGCAATAGTCCCACTTTCCAGGTATTTTAGACTCTTAGAAAAACCAGGTTTAAGAAATTAAACATTTTCTTAGGTAGCTAAACAGCTTTTATTCTGTTTTCTTTAATTAGTACTAAAGTGTAATTGATTTTAATAATGGAGCCAGGGTGAGTTGTCCTACTTGAGTTTAGCAGTGAGAAATAAATCCCTCTCTGATGCTAGTTTAGGACAGCCTGCTGTTAGTGATCATTTCAGTTTGGACTGGTTCAGTGGTTAATAAAAAATAAATCCTTAAAACCTGACTTCTAAGTTTCAAAGATTTCTATTCACTGTTAGAATTAAGAGGCTTATTCTTTTATGTTGTTCTGCCATTTCTAAGCTTATGCCCAGTGTCCATATTATGTGTGGCATTATTCTGAGTGTGACTACTTGAATATTGATTTAACCTCTCAGTTGGTGAGTTTTATAAATGCTCCACCAGAGAAGGCTCAAGACAAGCATATGGCCCTCTGTGCTCAGAGCAAGATCAGCAGCAGTTGTTTGGGTGCAGGGTGGAGTGTGAAGTCTTATTCTCCAGTGGTTCCTGTATGGAACACAGAGAAACTTCAGCTGGGAACGCCATAGCTTTTTAAGGTAGTCAGAGCTCTGTGGAAGCAGTCTATTTTTGCACTCCGACTCCTTCCAGCTCTGCGTCAACTTCATATTCCCTGGTTCAGAGAATTCTCAATGGTCTGTATTATTTCAACTGTGCACACTTTAAATCTAAAATGGAATTTGATTTAATTTTATTTAAAATAAATTTATAGCTATTTGACTGCTGAGCAGTTAATTATCTCAATCCTAACACTGTACTGAGTACCGAAAAATGAAACTGAATGAAGAGGAGTTTGTCCTCTCATGCCTTTTTTTGAAGGTACCAGAGAGGCCCTGCGTGGTGTCACTTCTGAGGTGAGAGCAAGCATTCTGGCTGGGATGGGTAGGCCTGGACGGATAACCTTCTTGTTAGGGAAGCACAGTGTGACTGTACCAGTGTTAGGGCCTATGACAGAGACTCATAGCCACCCAGGTGAGCCTTCACAGCGGTCTGGACTGCCAGGGTGCTCTGTTTTAATGCAATCTGCTTCTCCTGTGACCCCTTGTAGATTGGTTTAAGAAGCTGTGAAGGGGGTCTGTAGGTTGTGCCAGGTGTCTGTGGCACAAATCCTTGGACTCAGGAGCACTGGTATTTATAAAAGATTCTTCTCTTTACTCTTTCATTACAACTGATAGGTGAAGAAGTAAATATAGGGGGAAAAGTAAATACAGCAGTGAACTAAAACATTAATTGTATTTCATCAAGTTTTAGGGCTAAATTTTAGCAGTAGTCAGTCACCTGGATCTTATGAATGAAGATTCTTAGGCTCTACTCCACTAATTGTGATACCTCACATATTGTGAATTAGTCTCTGTAAAATCTTGGGCTGATCCTGTGCCCATTAAAGTTAATAAAATCTGATCTCCAAGTTATTAACCAATTAAGAAAAATTATTTGAGGACTATTTGGTCCCCTTTCACCTCACTCATAACTTTTACTTGGATGAAAGTTAAAGAGTTCCCAGCTTGCTAAGAGGCAGTGTGCTGGTGCTAGGGACAGTGTTAGCAGGCAGTGGGGAGCCTGAGCAGTGAGGCTGGGCTTTGGGGATTTGCTCTGGGCCTTCTCAGTCTGCTTGCCCAAGTGGTTTGTTTGTCTTTGACTATATAAGTTAGTATGAAGGGTCTGGGGGCCAGTGGTTGGTTCATTTCTTCCGTATCACTGCTGATTAAGGGCTGTCTGTACCTGAGCCTGGGTATAATAATTCAAAAATATATTTAGCTGAATCTAACTAGCATGCATTCTGCCTAGTGGCTTTTTATTATTTTCACAAACAAAATACAGAATTATGTGCCACTCCTAAAGAGCCTTTAAAAGACTGCGGTGAAAGTTTAAGGGGAAAGCTAGTGATCTCCTGATCACTGAATCAGTGTGCCCCCATTCCCCCCCCCCCCCAACTTCCAGTCCCTTTCTTGAGTTCAGGGATGGTCAGGTCGCTTGCTGCTGAGCCCTCTGGGTACCCACACCTGCCTCAGTACTGCTGCCACTGCCCAGGGAAGACTGCCACTTCACCTGGTCTACAGAATAGCTGATGCCGCTCACTCAGGCTCTTTCTGTTTCTGTCCTCTTATGTGGAGCTTCATCCACACAGCAAAAGCACTGTTGTGGTCATCTGAGTTTGTCTTTAAAATAGCCAGTGCCTCCAAACTCCTGAGCCTGCCGTTGGAGGAGACCCTTACCTCCCGAATCCACCTGAGTCCTGTGCCGTCACCCAGCATGGGCCCTCCTGCTCTCGTTGCTGGTCTGTCCTCCCTCCAGCTCCTCATTTTGTAGTGCTGTAGGTCAGTCTCCACCGGGACACCTGGCCCTGTTGCTGGCCCTGTTGGTGCCATACTGACCACCTCCACCAGAGGATTCCTAACCTTGGTGCCTTTGGATTTGGTCTTTGTTTGCTATCTCACTGCAGTAGTTGAAAGTTTGCTCTTCCTGGTGTTTTTGATTGTTTCAGAAGCAGTCTCCCTGACTGGGATTTCTCCTTCTCCGTCTTCAGGGGCCATTTCCTCAGTAAGCACAGGTGTTTAGAAATATGCTTCTCATCAGAGGCCACCATGGGTGGCCTTTGATAGAAAAGGCTCAGACCCTGCCCAGTTTAGAGCCAGCAACACCACAACTACAGAATCGTGTTTATTTTGTTCTCAGTTAGAGTACACGATTGACTTCTAAATCACTTTCAAGTTTTGTTTGAGAGACTATATTGTTTAAATACAGAATTGGGCAGCACTAAATGGGTACTGTCGGCATTTTTTTTTTTTTTAAGTTAAAAAGAAGCTGGGAAGGCAAAGTTGTGGTGGGATGGGGAGGGAATGGGGATGGATTGACCCAAACATTATATGAATGACAGATTTTAAATAAACTATTTTCAAAAGAAAGACTTGCTTGTTGGTTAAAAAAAAACAAAAAACATTGATACCAGCATTATTATGGACTAGAGAGGAATTGGAGTCTGTTTCTAAATCTTCCTTAATAATATTTGAACATTTTCCCATCTCTTGCAAAGATCAGAGAATACTACTAACAGTAAAAGGCTAAAAAGTGATTTTTAAAAATTTAATAATCGTGCACGTGTAGTAAGAATGTAATAATGAGTATGGTAAGCTTGTATAGGTTTTGTTAGTTTTATATCTAATATTAATTTTCTTTTTAAAGTAATTTATTTAATTTTACGTGCATTGATGTCAGATCCCCTGGAACTGGAGTTATAGACAATTGTAAGCTACCATGTGGGTGCTGAGAATTGAACCTGGATCCTCTGGAAGAGCAGCCAGTGCTCTTAGCCACTGAGCCATCCTCTCCAGCCCCCTCTAGTATTAATTTTCTCACTGTCACTGTATTAAAGCATGCTGTTCAGGTACACTAATTGCATTTGTAAGGAAAATGTGTGGATTTGGTTAGAGATTGGAGGAGATGTGAGATGTGGATTAGACCGCTAGCACTGGGGGTATGTAGAGCTCCCCCAGCCTGATGACTAAACACCGAATTACCTAAGTCATACATGCTAGGTTCCCAGTCTATCCCAGTCCCCCACATTCTTGCAGGTATCTTTTTCTCTCGTGTTTTTGTGACTGGGTCTCACTAAAGTAGCCCAGGCTAGCCTAGAACTGGTGATCTTCTTGTAGTAGCTGTCAAACTGCTTGATTGGATCTAGAAATGCACCACCACAGCCAGCTTCTTGCATACATATTTAAGTATAGCAGTTTTACTGCAGAGCATTTCTGTCACTCAAGAAAATTGCCACTTAGCAGTCAGTCCCTTTCCTCTTCCCTTGGCCCTGGAAACCACTAGTCCACTTATAGATTCACCTTTGGGGACATTTTATATAAATAGAATCATGCTGCAGGCAGCTCTTTCTCTTCGGCTTTTTTTTTTTCCTGAGGTTAATTTATGTTGTAGCATGTCAGTTCCTCGATTTTGCTGTATTGTATGAATGTACTGCATTTAAAAAATCTCTTCACCTAATGGACTTTGGGGGGTTTCCATTTTGTGTTTGTGTGAATAGAGGTTCTGTGAACATTTGTGTATGGTTGTTTATATGAGCACATTTTTTTTTAATTTCTTTCATATGTATACAAAGAACTAGAATTCTTAGGTGATCTGTTAAACGCCATGTTTAGCTCTTTGAGAATTTTCCAAGTGGGTAACCTACTTGCAATTTTGTTGCTGCAGTGAGATTATAGGTTATTCATACTGTGTGGTATGTATGTATGTGTGTGTCTGTGTGTATGTGTTTAGGCAAGAGGTTGGTACTGAGTGTTTTCGTTATCACTCTGCCATATTTATTGGGACAGGGTTTCTGAACCTGGATCTTGCTGTTTGCTAGACTGGATAGTCTGCAGACCCCCAGAATCTGCCTGTCTCTGTACCTCAGTGCTGGGATTGTAGGCACATGCCATCATGCCTGACTTTTTAATGGGTGTTAGGGATCTGAATTCAGGTCATGTTGCACAGGCACTTTACCCACTGAGCCTGGTCTTTTTCTTTTTAAACCATCCTAATAAATGTAATTTTTGAATTGCATTTCTCCAGTGACTACCGATGGAGAGCATTTTTTCCCACCTGCTTATTGGTCATTTGAGAAACGTCTGTTCAGATCCATTGATCACTCTTTAATCAGGGTTTGGATATTTTCTTTTTTGCTACTGGGTATAACTTGGAATTAATTTTGAGTATCAGTATTTTTACATTATTTATTAAATCTATTAAGCTTGTAACCCTTGCTTTAGAAAAGCTACTGTAGACTAAAGTAGTTAATGAAGCATGCAGAATGACAGTTTGTGTCCATAGCACATGAAGATGGACAGTAGAAGACAAGAGAGTTTAGAAACTGCTTAATAACAAGAACATGACAAAGGGTTTATTGTTCTGGTTAGCATAATCCAAAACTAAACTGTTATCTTCATTATTAGCAGTAAACTTTTTATTCTAATCTCAATTTATAATTTAAATATTTTGTAAATGAAATATGTGTGCATATGCTCCTTCGGGGGTGGAGGTCAGAGGTCAACCTAAGGTGCCATCCCTTAGAAACTGTCCATCTCTCAAATAGAGTTTGTGGATTAGCCATGGCTGGCAGGCCAGGAAGCCCCAGAAGTTCTCTGGTTGATGCTTTCCCTTATTGGGATACAAGTACACTACCATGCCCAGCTTTTGCTGTGGGTGTTGGGGATCAAACTCAGGTCCTTAAGGCTTGCACAGAAAGCACTTTACTAACTAAGCTTTTTCTTCTGCATGGTAAATTAAATTTAAAAGCAAGTAAATAGTTACTGAATATTGATCAAAGCTTTGAATTCTTTACATAATACCTTTGTATGTGTGTGTGTGTGGGGGGGGGTGTTATAGGACCGGGGTTTTCCCAGGTCAGAAACTCTGTTTTGCTTCATATAAAAAATTTTCAGATGTTATTAATAAACAAGCTAGGAAGATGATCTTAGTTAAGGCTCTAAGAAAACTGTAAGAAAAACAGGGCCAGCGTTTCAGGTCAGTCACTGGAGTACTTGTCCAGTATGCATGAAGCCTTGTATTCAACACCCAGCACAGCATTAACTAGACGGTGCCAGACATCTGTAGTCTTGGCACTTGAACAGTGGCGAGAGGAAGATGAGAAGTTTATAGTCCTACTTGGCTACACAGAGACATGATGCCACATCACGGCCCTGAGACCCTGTCTCAGAGACAGACAGTTGGGGGGTGATGACAACATTCAACCGTTGAAGTAGCCCTTCTTTTGAGAATTTAGGACAGAAGGGGCTGCTGTAGTCAGATTTCTCCCCTTATCCCATGTAATGATGAAAATGGCTTATACGGTGTATGTAAGTCTGAAGGCAGTAATGGTCATACTCATACTCCTAAGATTTTAAGTATATGTCCATCTATAGCCAAAATGTAGTGTTTTGTATTTGAAATTATAGGAGTCGTAAGCCTTTTGCACATTTCTGTTGTCATTATAGGCCTCCGGAGTTCAGGTTGCAGATGAAGTATGTCGCATTTTCTATGACATGAAAGTTCGGAAATGCTCTACACCAGAAGAAATCAAGAAAAGAAAGAAGGCTGTCATTTTTTGTCTCAGTGCAGACAAAAAGTGCATAGTTGTTGAAGAAGGCAAAGAGATCTTGGTTGGAGATGTTGGTGTTACCATAACTGATCCTTTCAAGCATTTTGTGGGAATGCTTCCTGAAAAAGATTGTCGCTACGCTTTGTATGATGCAAGCTTTGAAACCAAGGAGTCCAGAAAAGAAGAGCTGATGTTCTTCTTGTGGTGAGTACTTAGAAATCAAGCCTCTGTAAATCTAAGAGCTAACCTCTTACTGCCATCTTGGAGAACGAGTTTGGGGACCAGATGTATTAGTGATGCTGGGGGTTGAGCAAGTAATAGGCAAGGGCTCCACCACTACATTCCCAGACCCTGCAAATCATTTGTACTGAAGCTGCTTGCCTTTCATAAAGTCCTAGCTGTAGTGATAGCTTACTTACGTTGTCTGCTTGAAAGATCACTACTTTAGGTAGTTTATTTTGTAGATTCTTACAACTCATTGTTTCTAAATCAGGATTCCCTGCTTCTACCAAATGTTCCTACTGGTAACAGAGCCCCCCCCTTCAGCATGCCATGCTGAGCACCAGCCTGCTGTTGGGCACACATTCTCCACTTAACGTATTTGCGGTTTGTTCTTGAGTTGACACCATCCTTCTTCACCGTGATGTGCTATATGTTTGTAGCATCTAGTTAGGTCCCCACTACCTATATACAGATATTTAATTTTCAATTTAACTTTTAATTAGTTAAAAAGATACCTCTATGCTTTGAGGCAGGGTCTCACTGTCCAGCCTGGAACTCAAAAGTAGCCCTTCCTAGTGCTGGAAATAACAGGCATGGTCTACCATGCCTTGCTAAAATTCATTGTTTAGCTAGAATTCAATATTCATTGAATGAATACCTGTATTCCCATTGTTGCAAAAGACTTCTGAACAGTGTTCTCTTATTAGCATTTTAAAGTGATTTATGTGATCTTTTCTGATTACTGTAGTCTTTTCAAGTATTTGACATTAAGCCTTAGACAAAAGTCTTGTGGCCAGGCATGGTGACGCACTCCTTTGATCCCAGCACTTAGGAGGGAGAGGCAGAACTCTGAGTTCCAGACCAGCCAGGGTATAAGCTATCCAAGATCCCAGGTCAGAAAGCATTAGGATTAGAAGGGAGGAGTGGTAGATTGCTCTTCACCCCTGTCCCAGTAAGGCCCCGTTGTACTCTGTTGAGCCGTGCTGATGTGAGGATTGCGAGCATGAGGCGAGGTACATACGCAAGAATAGCTCACCAGCTTCGGAGAACGGTAGCTGAAGATAATCATTGAGGGGCTAGAGAGATGGCTCAGTGGTAAGAACACCTGGTGTGCTCTTGCAGAGGACCACGGCTCATTTCCCAGCACCAACATCAGACAGCTCACAGCCTGTAACAGTTTCAGGGAGTTGGATGCCTCTTCTGGCTTCTGTGGACACCTGCATGTGTATAGGACACATACAGGCAAGCAGCCACACACAAGCAGATGTAAGGAAAAACAGAATTTAAAAAGACAGTTATCGATAAGCCTTAAAGTTAGCAGAATTGGATTTGAGTGAAGGCGCATTCATTAAACTTTATGTCTCCTATACACCAGCTACAGTGTTAGCAACTGAGGAAACAGCTATATGAATAAAATCAGTAATCCCTGCCTTTGGGGAAACGACAGCTGTGTGGCAGGTGTGCTGGCTAAACAGGCTTTGAGTTGGGTAGTGTTTTCTTCACTTGCACTTTTTCTTCCCTTTTTTTTTTTTTTTTAAAAACTTCTCCCCCACTATGGTTATTGTACATGTGACACTTTGTAACATTTACCTTCAGAGGTAGGAAACAGAGAACTCTTAGATTCTGAGGCCTGTCTCATCTCCTCTGGAGTCTGTTTAATAAGATGTAGGTTGCACGTTCTCTAAAGCGATCCTGCTCATTTTGACATCCTTCTATCTAGGGCACCAGAACAAGCACCTCTGAAAAGCAAAATGATCTACGCGAGCTCAAAGGATGCCATCAAAAAGAAATTTCAAGGTATGGGCTAGATGGACCTCTTAAGTTTTAAAAGTATAGCGAGTCCCCAGAATCGGGACTGTAATGTCTGTAAACACCTTATTTTCTTCAGAGAGCTTTGGCAACAGGGAAGGGATAAATGCCCTCTGAGCATGCGTCTTCTGTCTTGGGCTGGTCACACACGTCTGCAGGGCGTTAAAATATGTTATTTGTGTTGAATTGTCAACAAATTGTGGAATTTGTGTTGTTTTGATTTGGTCAGTGACAAAGCTGCAGAAAGGAAATGCTCGTAAGCAGGAGGCATTCTCTTACCTCTCGCTTTACTGTTGAATGGTATGATTTTAGGTAATTGATTCTTCTGGGTCCAAAGGAAAATGTACTCACCTTGAGCTGGCCAGTTGTATTTGACTTGCCGCTGGGCGGCTAGGGTCCGGATGAAGTTGCCTTGGCCAAACTCCAGCCAGGAGAAGATAGTGGTATGGTGGAAAGAGCATGGGGCATGAGCCCAGAGGCTTGCACAAGGGCTGAGCTTGCTAACTGCTGTGTGACCTTGATCAGAACCAGTAACCTCATGGGCCTCAATTCTCTCAGCTCTGGGACAGGAGGCTTGATCTCAGTGTTCTCCTGCCACCTCCCTTCCACTGTGATCCCTAAACTGCTGAGGGAGCCGAGGTCACAAGGGTTTACCCAGTGTTGGTTTTGTTTTCTGTGATTGGCTTCTGTATTCTTGGAGTAAAACTGGTTCACTCTCGCTTGTGTTACTGAGTTAAGTAAATGACATTCCTGCTCCCTTTCTCAAGCCGGCTGCTGCTCAGGTCAGTGGGTTTCTCGTGCATTTGGCTTGGTGTTGGGGCACTCTAGGGTGTGTTCACTAATCTTTCAACTGATGCTTCAAATGACTTCTCAGCTTCAGTACTTTGACAAATCCAAGAGTTGCCTTTCAGTAGAAGGAATTGTCGCTTGATGTAGTGATATTAAGTGATAGACACTTTGTCACTCTTTCAGTGGGATCAGCCGTGGCTTTCTCAAATTAGTCCAACGTTGTCTAAAAACTGACCTGTTGTGCTTTGAGCAGAGTTTGAGAAATAATCCTCAAATAGTAGACTAACTGTGCAGCTGTTTAAAACATAGCAAGTCTGCAGAGAAACTGCTGTGTGCAAGCCCATGGGTGAGCTAGTTCTACAGTGTGCTGATGGAATTGTCCTAAGGACGCATCTGTGCCACAGCTTAAGTGTTCACTGTCTTAGTGTGGTGTGCAATGCCACCACAGAGGCATGTTTTCTGTAGCACAGTCCCAACATAGGTATTACTCTTTTTAGTTCATTTTGATTTTTTGAGACAGGGTTTCTCTGTGTAGTCCTGGCTGTCCTGGAACTTGCTCTGTAGACCAGGTTGGCCTCAGGGATCCACCTGTCTCTATCTCCCAAGTGCTAGGATTAAAGGCATGTATCACCACACCCAGCTTCTACTTTATTTTTAATTATGTGCATATGTATGCATCCGTGTGTGGGTTCATGCACACATGAGTGCAGGTGCCCTTGGAGTCCAGAAGAGGCCACCAGATCCTATGAAGCTGGAGTCACAGGCTGTTGGTTGTAAACCACAGTATGTGAGTGCTAGGGACCGATCTCTGGTCCTCTGCGAGAGCAAGAAGCACTCTTAACTACTGAGCCATCTCTCCAGCCCCCGTATTTTCGTTTGTCTTAAAAATCAGGGAGAAAATTACTAGGCCTGCCTTTTTATTAAAGTACAACATCTTTAGTAGAGTTTATGTAATATATTATTAGAGAACTCTTGAGTGTTCACAGGCTGAACATGATGACTGTTGTTTTTATGTAGTGACCAGCCCCACAAAACCTTCCTCATTTTCCCTTTCATTTGTACCATTCCCCTACCCCTTCCTGACCCCCAGTGTAACTGGTATCCTCGCTTCTAACTGCATACGTTAGCTGGAACTGACCTAGAGTTAAACAAACGGAACCATAACAGATGTATGCTTGTTTTTCCGGCTGCTTTCAGTCAGCATTACGTTTGTCATCGTTTTGATGCATGCGCTTGTACAGTGTTTCTTCCCGAAATTGGATAGCATTCCATGGTTTGTAATACCACAAGGGTCTAGAAATTAGTTTGCTACCTTAAAGAAATAAGTAAGCTGCTGCATAATTCTAAATAGAATTTGTTTTTCTTTCTAGGCATAAAGCACGAGTATCAAGCAAATGGACCAGAAGACCTCAATCGGACTTGTATTGCTGAAAAGCTAGGCGGCTCCTTAATTGTAGCTTTTGAAGGATGCCCTGTGTAGATCACCAGTCAGTGCCATGAATTGAAAGCTTCCACTATCCTTTTCACTGTATAAGTAAAGCAAATATATTAGGCCAGGATCTCACTGAGGGGAATTTGTCTTGACATCTTCTAAACTAAAAATTCTATAGATGTGTGCAAACACCGCCCTACATAAATCTAGTCTCTAAGGTTTCATTGGTGTAGAATTAAATTCTTATTGGCCAAACGCCTATTTTCATGAGGTGACTTGTAAAGATTTTTGTTAAGCTCAGGATTTTTAATAACAGTTCACAAAACAGTACAAGATGATGCGAAGAGAACTTCTAATCTTCGCTAACCTCTGCAGTTACTTTTGTTTCTTTTGCTTAGAAAAATGATTGTAATATGTATAATTTTGACCCAAATTCTCTATTTTTCCTTGACTTAAATGAGATATAATTTTCTTTATAATGTGTACAACACTAATATACACTAACAGCAGTAAGACTAAGCCAGGCAGTCTTATAATTCTATCAGATGTGTCATGAGACTGCTTCAGAATTGCATCTGCTTATAATTCACGCTGATCTTGCAAAGCGCCATTCAGAGCACGGTGCTGGAGTGGGGAAGCAGCCCTGTACCTGCAGCGAGAGTCTCCAGGGCTGGGAACTGCTTAAAGTAACTTTGTGTCTTAGAAATCATGGTATATCCTCAGGAGAATGTTCAGTGTCTTAGAAAAACTAATTATATTGCAAATTAGGGCTCCATTGTAATCTACTTTGTTAATGAAAAATGATAAAGCAGAGTAGTGGTAAGCCAGGGTGCTGTTGATCTTTTAATTTCTCCTTCAGAACCATGCTGCATCTGTACAGCAGGATGTGGTAGGGTGTTGAATATATTTCCTCTGGGACCCAGTAGGATGCAAATCCTAGAGAAGTATACCAGCTGTGTGGGAAATGGGTACCACGGATGACACTCACAAGGGACTGCCCAACAATACTTGGAAGTGATTGTTAACATCACAGGCATGACACCAATGTAGAGATGCACAAACAGTTAAAGTTAGCAAACAGTTAAACTTAGAAGTAGCAATGCTGGCTTTATATAATAAAGGAAGCATTTGTAACTTATCTTTTGTGTGATTATTTGTGTATGAATTGGAGATAAAAAAAATTTGCATGTTTTTTTTTAATTGCTATGATAAAGATCATGTCCAAAAGCAACTTGAGGGGCAAAGTGTTTATCTTACAACTCCCAGAATCCTTCATTGAGGATAGTCAGAGCAGGAACTAAGAGACCATGGCTTGTTCAGTTTGTGTTCTTACGTACCCTAGGACCATAAGCCCGGGGGTGGCCCTGCCCAGTGAGCTGGGTCCTTCTACATCAGTTATCAACTGAGAAAATGACCCCAAAGACTTGCCCACAGGGCAATCTAATGGAGGCATTTTCTCAACTGAGGTTCCATGTTCTCAGATGACTCTAGCTTATGTCAAGGACAAAACAAGCCAGCATACTTCTTTCCTATGCATTGAGTCCTCCAGGTTTTGACATTCCTAACAGGATTAGGGTCACAGCTCACTCTTCTGCTTAAATGAGAAAGTTGGCCATCACTTTCCTATTCCAAGTGTCTATCTGAAGGCTTCTAAAAGCAAAATGGTAAGTTGCACTTTCATCACACTGTTTAAAAGTTGGCTGTTTGTTATTCATCCTGAATCTCTATACAAAATAGCTATTAGTAGCAATTGAAGCAGGCCACATAGCCTATGAGGTCAAGAACCAGCTCTGTGTGGCTCAGGTATTGACCAGGGCTTTTTACAACTGTTTCTGCTTGTGAATGGTGTGGCTCTACTGCTATCAGCACAGCTCTGTCCTTCAGAAGTTCAGGCACACATGTATGTGTAAGACCGGGGTGCCACAGGAAGGGTTTTTAACAGTCTGTAAGTGAACATCTCCAGAAATGGGGTGGGTGTTAATGGTTACTGGAGCCTGTCTGTCTCTTGTAGGTGGCTTTGGGGAAGTTTCAGGGAACACCTAGTCCAGGCCCCAAGTTGTGCTAACAAGTATTTCAGTTCTGTTGCAGTTAAGATTTACATATTTGTTGATATCGTTCAAGAACAAAACCAGGGTTAACATACTAAAATGTCTATGTAGAAAGCCACCTTAGGGTTCATCTAAGGTACTCTTAGTTCCTGAGAAAGACACATATGAAGCCAATGCTGACATTTCCATCAGAGTTTGGCTAGGAAGTTTGTTACTACCGAGAGTATCAGTCTCTATAAAACAGCTATGACTGGACAGTTGAATCATGGTCTTACTACAGAGCTGCCTAGACCTGGACACAGAAGGTGCTGCTTCTGTTCCTTGGCAGCTTTATCCCTCTAGCCCACTGGAAAATGAACCTGCCCAAGGATTTGTCACTGGAAAAAGGGACACCCAGTGTATGACAGGATGGTCAGGGGAATCAGGGCAGCTAGAAAGCCTCTGGCCAGTCCCTCAGTAGCCACAGAGGCAAAGCAGTTCGCCTTAACTAAGCGGCTTGATTGGTTATCAAGCTCAGATGTCATGATTCCAGTCCTGCTGTCCCTGCTACTTTGGCGGGTTCCAGCCATATTTTATCACCTTGGAATTTAAAGGTTGGGTTTTGTGTAGTGGGTGGGATATGAAACAGATGAGAAAAACTATTCCTTTTTGGCCTTGGAACTCAATAGACCCAAACCTGAAGAGAGCTTTGTGGGAAAACATTTGTAGAGGGTGTCTTTGCCTCCTGTCCACCAAAGCCTTTGTAAGATGCCCCTCCTGTTCCTGTACTTACTACACTGCTTCCTTATCCAGACCCCATGGCTGCCTACCAGCCTGCACCCTCCCTGTGGGCCAGGCTTTCAATGAGAATCGTCACAGAGCAGTAGTCTGCATGGTAGAGCTTCCAGCTCTGCTGGTGATGTGTGCTATAATGACCGTGGCCATTGAGGGCATCTCTAGTGGCCTTGTGGGAATCTCCTTTCTAAAAGGAAGCATTTAGGCAGCTCTGGTACTTAAGGAAGTGCAACCCCCCAGGGAAAAGTGTCTCCTGGGAGTTGATGCCTGTCATTCCCACCTCCTCGGCCAAGTGACTTGAAACCAGGGCTGCATGAGTGCCCGTGTTTAGTCCTGGTGGACAGGGAGCTGTGACTGGCCAGGCCTGTGAGTCTACCATGATGAACAAGATGGTGTCTGTGGCAAGTCTCCTTAACCTCTTGTCCACTCTGCGGAAAGCCACTGCTCAGTGTCCGAGTTGCTTTTCTCTCTCCCAAGAATGGAACCTTGTTTATGAACAGCTGGGCAAACAGCTGGGCGGCCTGTCTAGCTGATCCAGCACACTGCCATGGTTCACTGCCTGGCAAACTCAGGCTCCCTCTGCTGGCCTGGGAGGTGCTGCTGCTGAGCAGGCTGGGAGGACTGGCCACTTGAGCCAGAGATGCTGAGGTATCCGCCAAGGTGTCCAGGCCAGCCCCCTACAGACCTCACCCTGTGTTGTGTTGTCTTCCGTGCTTCCCACTGTGATAAGCACAAGCCATTGCATCTTGGAACCCAGAGTCTATACCTTGGTAACCCCAGTGTCTTGTACCTTCCCTAAGTCTCTTTTTCTCAAAATGAGCATAGTTACCCCACTACTGTGCCTTCAGATGGGGGGGGGTCCTCCCTAAGCATAAGGGCTGTTAGTTCCAAGTCTTCCATTATTGGCCTGTTTGGGTTTTATGAATTTTTTCCCATAGGGTTCAGTTGACTTCACGGACCACTAAAGAGTTGCTGTGAGTCTAGCACAGAGTTGGACCATGCATGTGTTATGTTTCCCAGTTACAAACCACTGGGCCAAAGTCCCAAGAGCTTCACAGGTTCCCTCTCCTCCATGCCTTTTCAAGCCTTTATAATAGGTATATAACAAGGTTCCTTGTTTAAAAAAACCATTCCTTACTGTCACACATTGCCATCCACGTGACCTTAATGCCTTCTCAGCCTTACCTTTCTACCCCATCTTCCCTCACCTGCAAACTGCTATCTCCTAGAGCACCCCTCCAGCATCCTGTTTGTTAACACACAAGTGCCACATGCCTTGGTACCTCATAGGTACTTCCTAAGCTAGGCCCGAGTGCTTGGTCACGTGGTCTCAGGTACAATGCCAAACCTTGACAGATGTTCTGCGGTGTAAGGAGAGGGCGGAAAGAGGCAAGAGGACACAAGGTTCCTGGAAGAGCTACCAGGAGTGCCACCTGCCACCCCGTGGAGCCACATGATCCCAATTACAGAGCAGTGTGGGAATCCCACCCTCCAGTCACCCTTATCCTGTAAGACTTGGTATCCAAAGGTCAGCTGTCTCCCAGCCATGTTCAGCTAGTCAGAGGTCCCAGGATTTAGAGGATGACAGGTTAGGGGATGTGCGCTACTGCTTGATGACAAGACTTGGCTGAAGCCTGACACAGGAACCAGTAGCTGCTCAGAGCTACTTTCCCTTCCTGGTGGTTCACCCTACTGTGACTTCTTTCCACATAAACTCCAAGTTCCCTCCATGCAAAAAGCCTATATATACCACTTGGGCAAGGCTCCCCTAGATCAGGTTATTGGGCCACCAGGAGCTCCCAGCTTGGGTGGCTGCACCTGAGAACAGCCTCCTGAGGCACAGCTATTTACCCAGGTGGGACTGAGCTCCCTGCCCTGTCCTGCCCTGCCCCAGGAGCACTGGAACTTAGGAGGTACCAGGAAGGGGTGGGGCAGGCAGGAAGCAGTAGGCTCCATTCCCATGCTATCCGTGCAGGGTCCCAGCCTTCAGAGAAACTCATCTGCCTCGGGACAGCCACCCTTGGCTCCTCCTGGGCTCAGCAGCTAGATGGAGGAGGCCCAGCAGAAGATCAGACAAGACCCCAGTGCCGGGCAACACGTTGGTTTTAATGGCATTGACATCCAGGCAGTCACATGTCAGTTCTGCTTGGCAACTTCCAGGGGTGAGGAGCTGCAGCCTTGCTCGGATGGCCTGGGCTGGGGCCCTCCAGTCTGCTCAGCAGCCTCTGAGAACTCACCACCTGGTCTGTTGCTTCCCGACCCGGCCCCACTGAGAAATACAGACAATTGCACTGATTGACATAAATCCCGAGCGTCCTGGACTCCCAGCACACCCTGGTCTGTCAGCGTTGATGAGGGCTTTGGCGTCTGCTCGAGGTGGTCCAGGGCTGCTCCCGGGAATAGTGTTTATCAAATGTGACAAAGGTTCTTTTACAGACTGGGGGTCTGGAAGATTTATTTCTGTGGTTCTGAGAGACTTGTCTCCAATGGCTTCACTGGAAGTTGGGCCTGGATAACGCTGTGTTGGTTGGTTGGTTGGTTTGTAAGGAATGTGTAAGGCATTTTGGTAAGTTGAACAGTTTGCCGAGGAGACTCAGACGGAGGTTCCCTCCTTTGAGCTGCTACTGTCCTCCTGCGAACAAAGTAGACATGTGAAGGAAAGGCCAGGCCAGGAGTCAAGGTCCCCCCACTTGCCCCATGTCCAGGACCCTCATAGTCTTCCCTGAGGCAACTCCACAGAGACCTCAGAGAAAGCAAACTGTCAGTCTGGAGGCTCAGAGCTGACTCCAGGGGCTGGGGGATGCATGCACAGGGATTGGTGGGTCCCTATGATGAGAACAATGTGAGACACCAAGAGTGGCTGAGAATCTGTGGTCCTGCAGGCAAGGGGCTCCAACCAGAAGGAGGGGCCCACACAGGCTGCAGAGTGAGGACAAGCCAGCAGTGCCAGCTCCCTGGGTTGAGTCTCTATCCCCAGTGTCCTGCTTCCCTGGGGCTCCTAAGCAGCATGGACTAAACCACTGGAGGCCTGAAGGCTAGCCCTGCAGTCCAGCCTGTATTGAGTGCTTACTGCTTTTTCCAGCTGTTCTTGCAACTTCTTCACCGTGTCCTTCTCTTTTGACAGCTGTTCCTGGGTTGTCTTCAAAAGCTCCTGAAGTTTGGTGGCAGCACGGCCCAGGTCACTTGTTAACCTCTTCTCTTTTTCTAGTCTCTCCTGCGGGCCAAAGGGTTGAAGGTGGTCAGCTCTCATGTGACATTCCAGAAGCTAGCTCTGAGGACTTCCATGAACACAAGGAAGGTATCTAGTTTCTCAGCCAGGCAGTGCTGGCCAGAAGACGGCCTTTGCTGACGATCCTGCCTGTGTCCTGTCAACTTGCACTGCTGCTAAGATGGCTTCCTGGACTGACGGTTTACTGTGCATTGCCCAGCTGAAGGCCATTACATGTGGGCCTGAAAGATGACTTCAAGCTTTATAGAACTTACATTTAAATAACGACACTAATTTATAACTGAGATGTGACTTAGTGCTGTTAAGTGCCCTCCACTAGGTATGGCAAGGGAAGCCAGTGCCTGGGCTGTCCTCTCTGGACTGGCCCCTCTCCAAGGTCAAGAACAACTCTGGTGGTTTGAATAAGAATGGCCCCTATAGGCTCATACACTTGAATGCTCAGTCATTTAGAAGGTAGCACTATATGAGGATTGGGAGGCATGGCTTGTTGGAGGAACTGTGTCACTCGGGGTGGGATTTGAGGTTTCAAAAGCCCATGCAAAGTCCACTTTAATTCCTGGCCTGTGGATCAGGATGTAGCTCACAGCTACTGCTCCAGCACCATGCAGGCTGCCATGATGATCATGGAATAAACCTCTGAAAATGTAAGCAAGCCCCCAATTAAATACTTTGTTTTATAAGAGCTGCCTTGGTCATGGTGTCTCTTCACAACCTTAGAACAGTAACTAAGACAGTGGCCAAGCCTTGAAGACCTTCAAGTCCAACCCACAGCCGATCCTCTACCTTCAGCTGTGTAACCTCTTCTATTCCTGAAGACTCCAGGGGGCCCACAGCACGGAGCTTCTCCAGCTCTTCTTGTAACCGACACGCTGTGCTCTGAGCCTTGTCAGAGAGAGGACAGGTCTTGTTAAGAGGCCTAGCAGTTGAACCTGGCTAAGTTCACTTAAGGGTGGGGGTGGAGGGGCATACTCAGCCTAAGAGGACAATAGCTCATGTTAATCCACATGGCTGGATCCACATGGGCAAGGAGCTTGGAGATGGTCCACAAGCACCCAGGCCTTCAGGATCCCCAAGGATGCAGATACCCACAAGACTCTTGGAGAAGACTTGATACCTGTGCCCAACCCAACCACTTGTGCCCCACAGCTTCTTAGCCTAGGTGCCTGATGGGAAATCTGGGAAGGTCACAGATGATGCCCAAGCTCTCAAGACAGCCTAAAAGTTTGTAGAGGCTGAGAGCTACCAGGCAGGGCCTAACCTCCTCAAACTCAGTTGTGAGCTTCTGCCGCCGTGTTTGCTCGTCCTCCAGGATGGCTTCTGTCTGCTCCAGCTGTGTTTTCAGCTGTATGGAGACATCAAAAGTGTGACTAGAGAGTCTGGCACAGGGTCCTCTGGGGGCAGACAGAGACCTTCTAACTGTTTCTAGGCTCCCTTGGGCCTTCCCTGCCCTGATACATGGTCATTCTTAGCCCTCTCTTATCTGCAGACAGTGCCTCAGACTCGAGGAAAGCAGAGAAGTTGGAAAGAATGCTGGGGGAGCACTGCAACCTCAGGAGCTTTTCACAGGACTCACGGGGCAGGAAAGACCCTAAAGTCACGAGGCAGGTCCCAGGTCCGCATGAGACCGTGGCGACAGGTCACTGCCTCCTGCCAATAGCTCTTAGCTGTTCTTTGGTCAAAACTCTGGAAGGCAGATGTCTAGCTAGCAAAGGGCCAAAACCAGAGACAAATCCCCCCTTAGCCACAGACCCAAAACCAAGCTGTAGGTCTATTCACGGATCCCTTCCTTGTGTTTTAAGGGCCAAAGGCCCTGGTCACCTGCCCTTGACTCCACATCTCTACATTTTAGGTACCTCTCATCCAGACCAAGCAGGGGGGATCAGAAGCACCTGCACTCAGTTTAGTCAGCACAGAGGCTGCCCACCCTGAGCACTGCCTAAGAAGGTGAGGGATACATCTGAGGACCAGCTTATCACCCTAACCTTTATGGGGTCCTGCTCGGCTGGAGGGACAGCTGGAGACCCAGCCACGTCACCATCCTCTACGTGGCTCTTCATGTCACTCAACTGCTGCCTGACCTGAAACAGGGAGGGGCGAGTTTGTGCAATATACACTTGGTGGTGTGCAGGTATACACCACACATACATACACACCATACTCATGAGTACGCACACACACACTGGCAGGGGGCGGGATCTCCTCAGAGATGTAGCTCCCAGGTCTCTAAATGTTTGCCACCAGCGACTGACATTCAACATTCAAGTCCCCTGGTACAGGAGGGGTATGCTGGGACCACTCGCTCTACTCTGAGTCTAACAGAGGCTTGAGGCCAATAAGCCTCTGGGTGAACTGGTGGGGCACTCCGCCAGGAGCAAAGTGATTCCAGTGGATGTAGACCACACAAAGCCATGGAGTCCATATGGAACAGAGGCAGCTGATAGCATGCCACACCCCCAGCTCAAGGATGTAGTCTCCTGCTCTTTTTGGGGGGCCGAGACAAGATGGTACAATCATGTTATTGCCTTGTTATGTCCCATTCCTCTGAGTTCTATTGCTGGGGGGGCATGTCACACAATAGAGAGGCCCTGAGGCCACTAGGCCTCTGGAGCATCTGAAGGGCATCACGGTCACACAGGGGTATAAGAACTCAAGTACAAGGCCGTCGGGAGATCTGGTGGCCTTGGTCTCTACTTAAGCATTACTCAGCAGCCACTCCAAGTCTGCCTGCCTTCTCAAAATGTCCCCTAGGCAGAAACCAAAGGGCACAGTTGAAAGTTGACAAGAAACCTTGGCAGGCATGCTCTGTGTGCATGCCTTGCCTGGGCTGCACCCCTTGGGGTGCAGATTCAACCTAGCAAATGGCTGAGAACAGTAGCCTTGAATTTGGGAGGCTTGGCCTAAACAACACCCCCTCTGGTGTGGTAGACTGGGCAAGGCCTCAGAGTCTGTGCTGTGCTCAGCAGATACAGTGAAGGATACTAGCCTAACATACCAGACCCAGTCTCTTAGCCAGAGCCACGCATGTTCAATCTCCAAATCTCAAATGTTCACAGCTACTTCAAAGTTTTCAAAATGACAGTGCTGATCAAACAGAACACAGTTGTGGCTGCAAAGGCTGCTGCCTATGGCCAGAGCTGAGGATGATGAAGCTCCCTGTGAAGAGGGAGCTCAGCTGGCCAAGCTGCTGGGACATGGGATCAGACACAGTAGCTGTGAGCTGGGAAAACCAAACGGACTCCAAGGCAATCTGCACAGTGCAGCTCCTCCTATCTCTGTTCGGGTTTATCTGCTCCCTGTGCCCGGCAGAGGGCCAGAGGAAGCAGGCCATCCTGTGTAAAACTGTAAGACTGGCAGGGCCTGAACCATCACTGAAGCAAGAAAACCTATAAAAAGTACAGATGTACCAAAAGGTAACTAGGGGCCCCCTTAAAGGGTCTTGGACTGCTAACAAGGCCGCTATGTTCCCACAGTTCTCTGTCTTGAGCAGGGGCCAGGTCTGCCCAAAGACTGGAAATGGAATGTGAACATCTTGGCCCCTGGCAACTACAAGCCCAGCTTAGGCAAGCTGTCGGAAGTCCCACCAAACCTGCCCCACGTGACTAGTGCATGACATGCTCTGCTAAGGTGCAGACTCTCTGCATGGCTGTCAACACACCACCAGCAAGTTTCTCTCTCTGTCTCTCTCTCTCTCTCTCTCTCTCTCTCACACACACACATCATGTTGTACTTCCCTGCCCAGGGCATAAGTCAACCTACCAGGGCAAGCTCATTGCTTTGTTTCTGGGCTTCACTCTTGGCTTCATCCAGCTGAGACTGAGAGTCTAACAGAAGCTGCCTCAACTTCAGGGAAAACAGGCAGGTGAGGGGTAAAGGAGAAAGAAAAAAAGAAAAAATAAATAAAACAGTTCCAGAGAGTCCATACCTAAACCTGAGATGGAACCCAAGCCTAGGAGATTTGCATAGCATGGGGCAGGTGTCCTATAGCTACTATTTCCTGCCAGGATGGCACACCCAGGCTTTCAGAAACACCTGCCCACAGTCTCTTGTTAAAGAACAAAAGTTTGCAATCAAGCTGAAACTGAGGGGACCAGGCTTCCTGAAATCAGAAGACACTAGCAAACTGAAATCCAGTCCCAGCTAGAAATGACAGCAGCAAGCCAGGCAGACAGGCCACACGCTGAGGGGCCAGCTAGAGCATGAAGTGCCACTCTCACAAGGGCTCTGCCTCTGCCCTGCCTTAGGGCTGCCCTGGACACCTCAGGGCTGTCAGTCCAAAGGAACGTCTGCAGGGCTTTGGGTAAGCCTGAAAACCTAGCTTTGAAGGCTCCTGTGGACAAGAGCCCAAACAATAAAGAAGGAGTCACTGGAAATTACCTAGACTTCATGGGGCGGAGGCCACTCAGGACCAAGAATGGTAAATTCACTTACCCCGGCCACCTCCTTGGCATAATTCTGGCACTCTGCACTGGCAGCTGCCATGTGCTTCTCCAGCTCTGCTTCTAGAAGTGAAGTGTGCTCCCTCACCTGGACAGGGACAGACATGGACACTGGTCAGAGCCTCTCAGCAGCCAACAAGGGCCCTAACCATACGGAGTGAGAATGACAGGTGCCAAGTCTGGCTGGCCCTGGGGTAAATATAATACTGGGTAAACTGAGGTTAAATAAGAAAACAATCCCTGGCAAGAGAGCTCCTCGTTGAATACTGAACCCAAATTCTAGTCCTGCTGGGTCCTGACAAGTCCCTAGGCTTCAGGAATGGCCAGAGCAGCTCTTAGATGTATTGGCAAAGCTTAAGCTAGAAGCACCTTTACAAGGCCAAGGCTTGCTGCAGTATCTTATTGAGTAGCAGGCTCCCTTAAGTACATGTCTTAATTCTGAAGTCGGCAACCAAAGTCACAACTGGGCAGAGCTGCACAGCGCATGGTTCTCAGGCCACTGAGGCTATAAAAGCTTATCACAAACAGGATAAAGCCCTTGCTCAGAAGAGGACAGTCTCCTTGGGCATTTGGTCCATTAGGAAAACAAAACAAAAAGCAAAACAAAACCAAGAACCCACGCAATCTTTGCATAGCTGTCAGACCACCAAAAAATTTGTAAGACAATAGAAAGTAACCCTCAGAACAGAGGCTGACATACCTGATCTGAGCTTTCAAGTTCTCCTTTTAGCTTCTCCACAATGTCTTCTAGATGTTTCACTGTGACCCGTGACTACAAAGGGGAAGACCCATCAGGCATGAGAATCTGGGGGAAGAATCCTGGATCCAGCCAGCTCAGGGGCCATCCACCCATGCTGTGGTGCCAAGCTCTGGGGAAGCACATGGGCAGCCATACCTTCTGGAGCTCCTCTTCAGCAGCTCCCACCTTGGCCTTCCACACACGCACTTCCTCCTCCACACTCTTCTGCAGGTCTCTGAGCATACCCTCCTGGAGGGGAAGCAACACTGAGGCAGGTTCCCCTCCCTCCTTAGTGTGACCCCGTATGAACACACACCGTAACTTCTTGACCCTCAGCAGCATTATGCTGCCTCGCTGACTGTTTGACTGATTGTCACAGGGGAAGAAGCTGGCCCTGGCAGGGCTACACCAAGAAATGAGGTCTGTAGCTCCAGAAGAGCTGTCAGAATTCCTACTGCTTTTGGAATCAAAGGGCTCAGCACATTTACTCCAGGCCGACCTTGTCCTTCCCATCGCCTGCCCGCATTCTATATTGTAACTCTCTCCTAGCCCCAAACCTTAAACCAACTCTTGTACCCAACTTAAAAACAATGAAGATCCAAGAGCTCTGTCCACCCCTTTACCATCCAGCTAAAGAAACAAGACCCAGAAAGGACAAGTGGGCTATCTGAGTCACACAGAACCATGTTCTCTCCTGCCCCGCAGACTCCCAAGTTCTCCTCCCTGGAAGTGCCCTAGGAATACTGAGCCACAGTCACCACCAAGGTTGGCCCTGGCTGCTCACCGTCTCTGCCAGGGTGGCACGGTACTGGTCACACTCAGCCTGCAAGGTGTTCTGGGTCTCCTCAGCCTCCCTCAACTTGGAGACTATGTCCTGAGGGCAGAGGGATGATCATGTCAAGTTAGTCCTTTCTCTTGCCTGATTCCTAGGGGCCAGAGGGCTTAGGCCCAGCAGTGTCACCTACCAAGGAGGGCTCTAGGGAAGCAGGTGGTTTCTTCAGCAGCTCAGGGCCCTTCTCTTTGACTTCCCGTAGCCACTCAGCATAATTCTGCAAGGAAATAGGCATGGTAGGGCCAGGTTGCTCCCTGACAACAGTGGTCAGGACGCCCAGGGAGCCATCCTCCTTCCTACCTGGTGTGCTGGGACAGGGAACTCCGGGAACAAGGCCAGCAGGACCTCCTTGGTCTGGGCCTCAGCCAAGTGGAGCTGCTTTTCTGATTCCTCCTGGAGTGGGAGAGAAGAGGGCAGCACTCAGCCTCTGCCCTCGGAAGGGCCCTCCTCAGCTCTACATGGGAGGAGCAGGGCAGAGGACAGGTTAGGCTGTGTGTTCTGTGCCTCTACTAACCGTGTGAAGAAGCCGACACTCAGGGCCTATCAAGTTTCCCTTTCCAGCTTGTGTGTGCAATATACGCACATGTACAAGGACCAAGCTGCAGTGTGCAGCTAGGGCGGGGTGGGGGCAGGAGGAGAGCTAGAAGATGCATGGTGTCCCAAAAGGAGGAGACTGTGAAGGTGGGAGCAGAGTATCCCCACAGCTACCAGGGTTAGGGCCTGAGGAAGACAGGGTCAGAGGCTGGGAGGAGAAAGGGACCAAATCCTCACCAGGCAGTGCTAAACCAACTTAAAGAGCATAGTGAAGGTGACCCAAGCTTGACCCATTCTAAATTGTGCCAAGCCTGACGCCCCTCACTGGCCCTCCAATGGGAGCCAGCATCCCCTACTCAAAGCACAACAGCAGAAAAAGAGCCAGAGAATTAAAGGAGTCATGAGACAAAGCCCAGGATAGAACAACCGCATCGCCTAAGGGCACAAGTCTGTGGAATGGCTCCAGATAACTGTGGCCTAAAAAAGTTTTATCTAAATCGGAGACAGACAGAACCCACTGGCAGTCCCCCACCACTGGGCGTGGCTTGAGGTGGCAAGGACCCCAACCTTGTGAGCAGCACTCTGGCTACCTACACCAGATATGGAGGCAAACCACATGACCTGTGTGTGAGGTGACCCTCTACCTCTACCTGCCTTTGTAGCCACAATGGAGTCAGATGACAGCTCAGGCCGTCACTTCCACATTTGCCACAACATGGCCAGATTCTCACTGGTCATGTCTAGGGCTAAAAGTCCAAGATTCCAGGAATCTGACTTCAGCTCTAACGGTGTAGTGTGACCAAGACTAGCCCTTCCCAGGTCCTCTGACACCCTCGGTGCCCTGAGAGTTCATGAGAGTCGCTGCGCATCCTATGGAGACACTCCTTTACATCTAAGTGATGCTGGCAGGAGACAGCCTTTCACGCGGGATGGAAATGTGTGATGAGCACGGTGACGGGAGCCTTAGGTGTCACTACTGCTGGGGATGAGACTCCAGGCTGGCTCCAGATCAACCAAGGGCCCTAGAGGATTTCACTGCCCAAATGCTCACTGCTAAGATCACTTTAGAGGGCCTGAGGAACAGGCAAGAGTATTCAGTGTAGCCCAGGATGTAACTGCTAAAATCCCTAAGCTGCACAGCCCTGGGCTTACTCAGCCTGCACTTCTCTCAAAGAGGAAAGGCAGTCAAGGGCACAGATTTTTTGTCCTATCTTAAGGAGAAATGAAAAGGAAGGCAGGAGGGAGGGAAGGAGAGGACATGGGAGCTTGGGGGACATTGAGTCGAATACAGGAGACACTCTGAGGCCAAGGCTATCCTGTGCATGACTTGTGTGTTTTGTGGTATTTGCTAAACCAGACAGGTACAGCTCAGTCTTAGCCTGACCAAAGGACTCAGTCAGAATGGACAGGTGCTCTGACCTTGGCTTGAGTCAGGGAGCGCAGCTTCTCCTCGCAGGACCGCTCAGCAAGGGCCAGCGCCTCCATGGCCTTCCAGTTCTTCTCTCGGAGATCCTAGAGGAAACCAGAGAGTCAGCAGTCCATGATGGCCAGTTACAGCATGGTCCCCACAGGCTGCCTCAAGATGGTCTGAGCTAAGGCAGGGCCCACAGAGCCTCCCTTAGCCCAGACCAGGGCATTTCACAGGACCTGCTAGGGACTAACTATCCCCTCCTCGGTCTATGTGTACACGGCCTCTCAGGGGAAGTGCTCAGTACAAAGCCAGGCACCATGGCCAGAATAGGGATGGTCAAGGCACAACATAAAACAGCCTGCCCTCTTCAGAAAGACCTGTCTGAGGACATGGGTGCTAGCCTGTCTTTTCAGATGAAAAGTCCTGCCCCCTCAAAAGAAAGCATGCCCCTGGCACAGTGCAGGTCCTGGAGACGCCCTTGAGAAGCTTCAGTCTCTGTGGGCAGCACTGGGCAGTCAACATGCTCTGGCTCTGTGACAAGGAAAAGCACAAGCATGGGAGATGTGGCTGTGGCCCCAGAGCCTCACATCTACTCAGCTTTTTCATGGCTTCCAGCATCACCCTTCCTACCCTGAACTGCTCAAAGGGACGGTAAGTCCTGAGCCAGGCCAACTGGCACACTGCATCCCCGGCCCAGAGGTGGCTCCATGCTTGGGTAGTCTGCTGTGGGACAGCTGGTGGACCGTGTGAGAGTGGAGAGGCTGAGGAGAGGCTCAGCACACACTGTAAACTCCCAAACAATGGGAAAGTTGCTGGAAGCAAAGCCAGGTCCCGCAGAGCCTGGGTGGTCCACACAGAAGTGTCATCAGGTGATTTCACGAGGACTTTGTCCACAGCCTCCTCTCTGCCCACTTCATCCCACCCAGGGCAAGCACCTTCCACTCACATTGTTCTTCCCTTTCTGCTGCTCCATAGCCTCCTTGAGCTCACTGGTCTCCTTCTCCAGACTCGACACCTGTGATTCCAGCTCCTTGAGACTGGTGGGGGGGGGGGGAGACACGACATAGTGAGGTTTCAGCCTTGACTCCAAGAACTCATTTCTTCTCTGCCTGGGCACCTGGCCCAGCCTGAGGTCCCTCCCATCTGCCTGGGCACAAGCTCTCAGAGAAGCCTGCCTAGCTGCCTAGCCTCTTTCTCCACTCATCTTAAATGGCAGGAGTCAGGGCACAGACCCAAGTAACAGTCAGCAGTGGGGTTCTTAAGACCTTCTTTCTTCTAGCCCAGGTCCTACCTTGACACCACAGAATATGTCGGTTGACCCTTCTCCATGGGACGTATATGGCCCTCAGAACTGTGCTAAGGACTCATGGCAGCACTGTCGCCTTACCCACTGGAACTCTGGGCACCACTGCTCTTAGCAGCTCTCAAGGGGCCACTGACTTCTAACTCTCTTGAGAGTTAGAAGCTCCTTCTCCTTAGTTCTGGGACTGAGGTTTGAGTTATCAGCTGAAGACAACCCCTAACACTGTAGGATGGTTAAGTCCCCATCTTTCCAGTGCTCTCCAGATGTAAAGATCCAGTGAGCTTCATCCACCTTCACCATCTAGACGTAAAAGCTATACCCAAGGCTCTGCGGATGAGCCTCAGATGGACATCTTAATGTGATACCTTCTGCACTGGAATGAAGAACAGACGGTAAGACCTCGATATGTGAAACCCAATGTCCAGAGTTGATCAATGACATTCTGAACCAGCAGCCTGGGCAACTCTGGAGATGCCAGTGGAAGCCTGGCAGAGGGGATCTGCCTGCCACTGCTAGCCAGAGGGGAACATGCCCATGTGTTTTCTTCTGGGATGCCATGGTTAAAAGCTTTTTAAAAACTACCATTCTAATTCACACTAACATCAGCTATAAAGTCAGCATGGCTGAACACATGGCCACCGTGACCACCCTGACTAATAATGAACTCAACTTGGCACAGCTTCCTATTTTCAGTCTGAATACCACAGGCTTAGCCATGAAGACCTACCTGACTTTGTGGTTACCGGTTTCAGGACCACGGAACCTCCACTCCACCCCCAAAGCTCCGCTGGGGTCCTCACATTCTCCCCCCAGTCCCTGCATTATACAAGTCTCTTCCAGCAAAACACCCAAGAGTATGTCCAGAACAGAGTATGCCCAGAACAAGACCCTGAAGAAGCAGAGAATGCAGATCAGTGGCAAGAACGCACTGACCATCACCCTGGCAGGTGCTGCAAAGTTCCAGAACATTTGGGGGTTGAGACTCCAGGTCAGAACAGGATGGCCTCACCCAGGCAACTAACAGCTGCACCGTTTCAGAAGTAAACCAGCCAGTTCTGCTGGTCGTATCAACACTAGGCAAAACAGTAACAGGTCTTATTTGGAGTATGACTTAATTATCCCAATAATTTAACTGTATGATACAAAATCTGAGGTGGTTCGTTCTGAGACAGGGTCTTGTAACCCAGACTGGTCTTGACCTTGTAATCCTGCTACCTCAAGCTTCAATGTGTTAAAATTACAGGTGTGTCTTACCATGCCAGGCTTCAAAAATCTGATCTTAAACCCTTAATGAATACAACATTTCTACTCTGAGAAATATTGCTAGGAGAAACAAAGTTTCATCCATGTATTCTAAGAAAGGAGGTGAAGAGGTTTGGGTTCTGGGTCTTCAAGTGGGTTCTTAGTTTCATCTTAGCCGGTCCTCTCCGCCCACACCAGCCTATTAGATACCAGGAGACAGACTGGCTAGGGAGCTGCCTTGCAGCAAAATACCTGGGGAAACAACTCTCTGGCAGTGGCAGCCAGAATGAGGGATCTTATTGGCTGACAGCCAGAGTGTGCAGGGAGATGAAGACCATCCTCCATGCCTCTCCTTCACATGGCTGTCCTGAGGTCCTAGACCATGGCAGCCAGGGCTCACGTCCAAGCCTTGGGCATCTGCCTGGGAAGTGCTGGTCACAAGGACCTCTGAGCCAGACTTGAGCTGGCCCATCCAGGTATTCTGGCCTTAGCAACAGCAAACAAACATCCCTGAGCATGGCCTGGTGTGGGTGTGTAGGCTACTGACATTGGGAGGGCAGTCTGGCCAGCAGGGAAGTCACCTCCCAGGGAAATGAGCCATGCAGTGTGCTCTGTACTGCTCCAACAGAAAGGGCAGGCCATGGCCATTTCCTCATTTGGATTTATGCTTTGGAAGCCCCAAGTGTAGCAGTGTTAAAAGGGAGTGAGACCTTTAAGAGGCAGGGCCTAACAGAAACTGGTTAGGTCATGGGGAATGCTGGCCTAAAAAGAGACTGATGCTGGTTTCTTGGAATGATTCCTGTGTAAGGGGAAGTTGCTGTAAACAATAGGCCTGGCTCTGGCTTCCTGTCTCACCATGAGCAGTCTCCTCCTTATATGTGCTCCTGCCTGTTAGCACTACTCAGCATGTTCTGATAGCCAGAAGGTCCCCTCACCAGAGGCCCAACACCAAATTCTGTGAGCTAAATAAGTATCTTGTCTTTTTAAGAGTATCCAGCCTCATGCATTTTGTTGTAACAATAGGAAACAGACTAACACAAAACTCTTACAAGGCTGTTGTTCCCTACCTGTGCTGGCTAATCTTATGTCAACTTGCACACAAACTAGAGTTATATGAAAAGAGGGAGCCTCAATTGAGAAGATTCATCCATAAGATCCAGCTATAAAGCGTTTTCTTAATTAGTGATTGACGAGGGAGGGCCCAGCCCATTGTGGGTGATGCCATCACCGGGCTGGTGGTCCTGGATTCTATAAGAAAGCATGCTGAGCAAGCCATGGGAAGCAAACCAGTAAGCAGCACCCCTCCCCCAATAGCTTCTGCATCAGCTCCTGCCTCCAGGCTCCTGTCCTGTTTGAGCTCCTGCCCTGACTTCCTTTGATGATGAACAGCAATATAGAAGTGTAAGCCTAATAAATAAACCTTTCTTCCCCAATCTGCTTTCTGGTCATGACGTTTCGTTGCAGCAATAGAAACCCTAATTAAGACACTACCCAAGTCTGTCTCCTGTCCTCCAAGTCACTGAAGGTAAGAAAGGGCGCTTTAGAAGAATTTTTTCCCAGGAGACCTAAGCATTCCAGTGAAAGCTCCAGTTTCCAGGGGCCTATGGCCAACCTGGGCTAGAGCTAGGGCAAGGAAGAAGGAACCCTGCAGCTCCTTACAGCTGTCCTTGAAGCTTACCGGGTCTGCTGCTGGTCGGCCTCAGCTTGGCTGGCCTGAAAAGAAACACAGAGAGCTCCTTGGTTCCACGAGGCTCACACATGCAGGAACTGGCAGGGTGGGAGGCCCTCTGCTCAATGGAATCCTCCCTCTCCTTGGACTGGCCTGAGAAGTGACTGACCTGGGTGTCTTTGGCCTGGCCTGCTTCCAGAAGGGTCTCAATGGAACGGATCCTCTCTGTGAGATGTGAGTTCTCCGCCCTGGCTTCCTTGAGCTGCCCTTGGAGACTACTCAGCTCTTCACATTTGCTTTTCATCTCTGCCTCAGAGGATTGTAATTTGTTGTGCAACTCTGTCGCAGAAGGACAAGGAGAGAGGTTAGGGCCTGGAAATGCCTGGCTGGGTACCTCAGCTGCTGCCCCCGCCTCTAACACACACAGAGCACCAGGGGCTCACTTTTGGCTGCCCTCTGTGCCCAGAGGCCTTAAAACACATTTCTGATCAGTGGAGCTTCTTGTGGACTGGTGAAAAAAGGCATGTTGAATACCCAAGGTGAAATGAACCACCAACAGCAAGCCAAAGCACATTCAGTGAAAATGGCAGGAGATGCATTCTCTAGAAAATACTGACTCATATGAGCTGAGACTTAGAGCAGAAGTGAGACATCTAGTGACTGGACCTTCCCAAGGACCTGTCCTGGCCCTTCTCTGTGGGAGCCATTCTCTTCTTTGGGTGATTGATCGCGGAAGTCCCACAGCTAAAAATTGGTCCGGTGCCTCTGACCCTCCCTCTCCCTGAGAATGATCCAAAGGCTCAGCCCTAGGTGTTACTTCAGCTGCTTCCAAATTGAGTTTGAACAAGGCAACAGAGACCCTGACTCCCAACTTCCCAGGTGTGGGATATCAAGTGCTATCTTGCCTGATTTCACCCATCACTGAAGCAAGGGGCCTTTACACCCACCCTCTGACAAATCCGTCCCTCCTCTTAGGACCTCTATGGCCACCAGGCCAAACTCTATTCTTGGCTTACCCCTTCCTTCCCAGCCACTCCTGCCTCCACTGCCCATTTTGACTGTACACCATGACATGAGTGTGTGCCAGTGAAGCTGAGCCATTTTCCTGCACGCTTTACCCTCATAGAATGACCAGGATCCTGCTCATCTAATCCATTTCCTCCTTCTAGTGTAAACATAAGTCAAGTTCAAGTTGACTCCTTTCTCAGGGCTTTGTGCTGGCTGGTCTCCCCTTCCATCATTCTAACCTCAGAGAGCACACAGTGGCTAAGGACACACCTGGCCTTCTAGAGCAGAGGGCGGCAAGTTAGCCCAAAGACTGCTCATCTCCACCCTTGTCAAAACACAGTTTTGTTTCAATGCCAGGACTGCAGATTATAGGATCTCAATAGCTGCTTTGCCCCTGGTTGCAGAGTAGCCTAGTTGTAACAAAAATTATCTATCTCAGAAAGCCAAGTATTTACCTCTTGCCCCTCTGCATACTGTCCAGAAGGCACTGTTTTGACTGGTCCTTGTGCCTAGCACTGCTGCTAGCCCAGTGCCCACATCAGGGGCCTAGGAGGAATGGTGGGTGATCAGTTGTCACACTCTCATCACAGCACTGCCTAAGCCTCATCCAGTCCTTGCAGGCCCCGCCCCTGCCCTACTGTCCTACCTCATCTTTAGCCCTTGCAGGTTCTACTCAGTACCCAGGGGGCAGTCCTGGCCCGCTATGCTCTGGTTCCCACAGTGAGACAAAGTCAGTGGGCAGACTCGCCTGGGCCCCACCAGAAAGAGCTACTGAGACCGTACTCACCTGCCACCCGCTGCTGCTGCTCCTGGGCCTTCTCAGCATCTGCCCGGAGGTTGGCATGGCTAGTCTGTGCCCGGCACAGCTCTCGGGTGACCTCCTCAAGGCGCCTCTGCAAGGCCTCTTCACTCTCTTTGTGGGATGCCTGAGGAGGAACAGAGGGAAGAGGGCTGTGAGAAGCACCTGTAAGGAGGAGACCTGGCTCCTGTAAGCTTAGGGGCTGAAGAGAACAAAGCTCTTTACATGGCTATTCTATTCACAGTAGCCTCTGGATGGTGGGCGAAGAACAAAGGTCAAGGATAGTAACGTGGCTCAGCAGGTAAAGGCACTTGCCGCTAACCATGATGATCTGAGTTTAATCCCTGGGACCCACAGGATAGAAGATGAACTGATTCTTTTAATGTAATTTAAACAATGAAGAAACTTAATTTCTGGGTAATTCTGAACCTGAACAAATATTACCCCAGCCATGACCCCTTCAACGAGAGGAAAACTGCTAGAATTCTTTCTTTTGGGGGATAGTTTCCATATTGGTATCAATTCTCTCTCTTGAAGTAGCTGCACACAAGCAAGATACACAGTTAAGGCCATTCACATGGCACTTCTAGGTTTTTAACTTAAAAGTTAATCACACAAAACCATCAGTGTTCAATCATGTTTGATCCAAAAATGGCATTTCTCCTATTTTAAGTCTGAATCTTGAGGACTTCTGTGTCAAATACAGACCCACGCAGCTTTGTTAAAATTTGTGTGGGTCTGAATTCGTTCAAATATAGACCCACACAGAGCCTATTCAGACCCACACAGCTTTGATATGCTTGATGTTCTCTGTGTCCCACTCGGTGGCAGACAGGCCTTTCTCAGCTCTGGTGATCCCAATCAATCCTCCTCAGGCCATATGTCAATCATTCCCATATACTGGGCTCCTGGAGGAGGCAGTGTTTGTCAAGCCTTCTGAAGAACCCAATTCTGCAAAGGACTGGATCTCTGCAGAACCCAAGCTTGTGTGTGGCACAGGTGAGCAAGAAAGAGGTCAGTTAACAAAACTCTAGTCAGCTAATGTGAGATTTCAAGTCAGGCCTCAACCCTTCTAAGGAGCAGACAGAACGAAAACACCACTTTTCCTTCTCTTTTAGGGTGATGTCTGCACAGGGTGGCGCAAGGGCAACCGCTTTAACGGAGCCACTGACACAAAGCTGAGTCCAGCAATAGGGCAACCCTTACTAAGGATGTGGCCCTCAGCTGTAGAAAAATGTGCACTATACAGGGGCAAGTTGGGGGAGATTTAGGGTGGGTAATGTTTTCTTTAAATTCAAACATGGTAGAAGGTTGGTTCAGCTCCAAGTGAAAGGCACAAAAGTAAAGAATGCTCCAGTGCCTCCGAGTGGGCAGGCCTGCTTCTCCTCTGCCCTCCCATCACAGCATGGGCCTGCTTCCCTACTTGGACTCTAACACCCTCACCACTCTGCCTATACTGACAGGAACAGGACTGAGACTTCACCTGTGAAAAACATCACCAGCTGTCTGTGCTTCTTTTCAGTAAGAGGGAGAAGCAACCTAGACTGTGGGGAGACTGCACGTTTTTCTACCATGGCCAACATTAATTAGAGTAGTGGTTTCATCTACGAGCAATCACAGGAATGCATTCATCTACAGGAATCAAAACTTCAAAACTTTAATGGAAAGCACATGTATCCATCTTAGGAGACAGCAACTCTTTTAGCCTCGAAGAAGGTGCTCAACACAGCCTATCACAGCACCACTTTCCGAAGGGCAACGGGCTAGGGACTTCTGTAAACACTCTGCTGGGACTTCAAACTTCAGTCCATCCTGGGACAAGGAGTCAGGACAGGTACCATCGGTACCCTCAAAGAACATCTTATACTTCCTTTCTGCCAAGTCTGGAAGATGGCTCCAGGGTCAGAGTTAGGGCTACCTCCTGATGCCTATGCTCTGAGACCCAATCCACTATGACTTGCTTACCCTGGTCCCTGAAGAGTTAGCTGGCTCATGGTGAAGGTGAAGGAAGGACAGAATGAAAAGAGCCCCCTTCTACTAACTTAGCCACAGTCTTGCATGGTTCATCCCTCAAAGTCACACTGCAGAACAGGTACTGCTACCATACCAGGAACAGAGAGGAAGCAAGGCTCAGTGCTGACTGCCTCAAGCTAGGCCAATCTATTCGACACAAGCTTTTTATCAGGAACATCAGAAATCATAAAGCTCACGGGCTGACTAGAGCCCTACAGGTGTTGCCCAGCCTCTATGAGGACAACCTCCCTCTTTCTGGAGTAGACTAGGCATCCCTTGGGAGACCAACTTCCAAGCCACAGAAGCTACAGCCAGTTGGCTTGCGGGCCTCTCCAGACCTGCAGTAGCACAGCGGGAGCCAAGTACAGGAGAACAAATGCAGCTCAGGAACCAGACTCTAAGATCCAGATCCTGTCTCCGCCACGTCCTGGCCATGCAAACTCTGGGTAGCTGTTTAACTTCTCTGTGCCACAGCTTCCCTGTGAGTAAATGTCAGACAGCAACAGTTCCCTACCTCACAGGGCAGGTTGTAACAATTAGCTGAGCTAATACTTAAACTGACACTAGGCACTTAAACAGATGCTTAGTATATAGCATTCGTTGTATGCTATCACTCTTATTAACAAGGTTTATTAACTCTTATTAACAAGGGTTCAAACCCCAAACACTGACTCCATCTCCAGCCGTCTTGACTGGAAAGAGATGCCTCGGTATGACCAGGATCCATTCCTGCTATGCCTTCAGGCCTGGTGGGCAGTAAGTGGGCACTGAGGTGGCTGCCACTGCTACTCACCTGCAGCTGTAGGACCTGCTTCTCAAAGGTGGCTGCCTTGGCTTCCAGAGCCTTCCGCTGTTGTTCCTCCTGCCGGGAGGCCTCCGACTTCTCTACTAGCTCCTTGTTGACCTTGCTGAGCTCCTGTCGGAGCTTTGCCAGTTCTGCGTTCTGCCTGAAAGACAGTCCCCAGCCCCAATTGAGGAGAGTAACAGACTGGCAACTGGTTCTGGTCCCTCCCTCAAGCATATCTGCCCTTTTCTATTTTAGTGCCCGAGGCCATTATCCAAGTGTCTTCTGCGTGTCAGTCTTATGGCTTTTGGTGTGAGTTTTACTGAAAATGGATTGCCAATACAGTATGTAGACCAGAGAGAGCCAAAAGCCCTTCCAGACACCTCTGGAAACTCAGACAGAACAAAAGCAAGTTAGATACAAGTCCCCCGCCCCTTGCCCTCTGCAGAGCCTGGGCAGCAGCCCACCCACTCCATATGTCTCGCTCCACTGGCAGATGAGACAATGGCCAGGCCAGGGAGTGCCTCTTGAAGGCACTGATGGCACTTGTCCTTGTTCCTCATTCCAGCAGAAAACCAGGGAGGTCATTCAAAGCTAGAGTGAAAGGCACTTAGGAAAAAAGTGCCTTCAGTTTGGCACTTTAAAGTGGGTCTTGGGACATAAGAGCATTCTTGAATTTCGGGAAACTTACTGGAAGAAAAGTTTGAGACTGATTAATCAAAGGTCCACCTCATCACTAGCACAGATGCTGCCTTTCAGGGAAAGCATGAGACAAGTCAAGGGGACAGACAGAAGTGTAAAACCTGGCTGGGAGCAGCTGTGCTCCACTGACAGACAGGGTCCCTCCTCTCTGACTCAGGGTTTCCTAACTGTACCAGAGACTACACTAGTCTTCAGCTCCAACCGTTTAGTGTGGAGAGCAAATAACCCTGTAAGGGTAGTACGGCACCTTCTTGGGGTTGCTTAGAGCTCGTAGCTGGAGATAGGGCTGGTAAAATACACCTGGCTACTGTGCACCCCTATCAGGCAGGATTTCTGGACTGAGGGGAAGCAGCAGCTGCCACTTCGGTAACAATTCCCCATACTTCAAAAGTTTCTCCAGAAAGAAAAGAGACAGCAGATTCCACATGACAGAATGCCAGAGGTCCTCAACTCCACACCCTCCTGGTGGAGGGCTGAGACTACAGCAGGTCCTTGTAACGCCTACACTCTCATCCTGATCAAATCTGGCTTTGACACTCTGCCCTGATCCCCAAAAAGGGAAACAATAAGAATGACCATGAAAGTACCACCATGCCAGAAAAGTGAACTGCCAGGACAAGCCAGGGACTGGGAGGCACTTGACACTCCCACCCCCATACCAAGGACACAGCAAGGACGGGCTGCAGGTTGGCACACATCAGCTCCTTCTGAGGCATCAACAACATGAGGGGCTCTGGGCTACCTGCCAAAAGACTCAACTGCTCAGAACCCACACAGAAGCTGGATGTGGGGAGAGTAGGAACACACAGGCAGCCCTACGTACATGAAGCCTGTGTATGGCTGCTATCCCAGCCCCATTCCCAGAAAGACACTAGACTGTACCTGCTATAACCCACTAGAGACCCACTTAGTCCACTCAGGCTCTAAGCCCCAGGGAACATAGAATCATGGTCTTGCAAGGGACACTCAGCTTACTTGCTTTCCACTTGGCTGGTGGCCTGGTTCAAGGCATCCCTCAAGATGGAGTTCTCTTGCTGTAGGCGGGCCAGCTGAGTGTTGGGGCCATTCTCCAGCTGCTCCTGAAGAGTCCGGATCTGAAAAGTTACCAACAAGAGCATCAGGGCTGGTCAGCCACACATAGAGAACTGACTCTGGACCAACAATTAGCAAGCTCACATCTCAGAATGGAAGCTCTGGAGGCTACATCTGCTCCACAAGGGAAACCAAGAGTGTGCATAAAGCAAGGGGCCCAAGCGCTGTGCCACTCCAGCGTCGGGGTCTCAGGGACAAGTGTGGACCTCCTCCTCCATTGCCCACAACACGTCTCTTCTCTCCTCACTGCTCTCTACCCAGTGCCTCAGGTATAAGCAATGGACCTGAGGTCACACAGGTGTACTATTCTGAGAGGAAAAAAGCACACGGACACAAAGCACAGCCACCTCAGGGAGGGCTCATCTGCCTTCTGAGCCCACGCGCGGCCCTGAGACATGTGGCAGGGAGGCAGCCATGCCCAGAATGAGCCACGCCCACAGGTTTCAGAAGATAAAAGTCAGGCTCTGACAATGAGGTCGGTCTAGACAGGCAGTCAGCCAGTGCTGGTAGGTCTCCTACTCTATGGGATCCTCCAGCCACACAGAGACAGCGGAATCGGCACCACTCCAGCCTCACCTGGAGACCAAAACCCCGACCCTCGGGCAGTGCTGACGCAAGGCTCTTTCGAAGGAGTGCTCTTTAAAATGTATTTTACACCTTGCTGGTTATTAACACTGGACACATACAGAAGCATCCAGTCAAATTCAAAGCTAGGCAGACTTCCTCAGCCCCAGCGCTAGCCTCACCCTCTGGGCCCCCATGACTCCCCCAGGCCTGCCCCTTCCCCTGTGCCCACCTTTCCCTGCAGCTGTTGCACCTCCTTCACATGGTCCTGGTAGCTGGCCTGCATGCGCGCCTGCACAGCTGCGATCTCCTGCTCCCGGGCTACCAGCTGCTTCTTCACCTTGGCCTCCCCAGCTGCAGCCTTCGCCTTCTCTGAAGCCATCTCCTGAGGAAAAAAACGGCAGGTGGGGGTGAGGGAGCTGATTAGGCAGGCAGAGACAGGGCCAGATTATTTTCTTGAAAAGCATTTGAAGGGTAATGTTCTAAGTGGAGTTTGGTTCTGTCCATCTAGGCTGGAAGGTGAGTACTGTCACAGCCGCCACTGGTGCTTTGTTGGCACAGTCTTTGGGTATCTGGCACCACTCCCTATGCTTAGTAATGCCCTGCAGAGACTTCTGGGGCCCAGAAGGTCCCACACACTTGCCTCCAGATAGAGGCTAGAATTTTACCACCTCCCATCCTTACTTCGTATCCAGCAGTGAAGGCCTTGGGCTCCTTAGCTGACCAGGGCCCTGATCTTAACAGGTCTCATGTTCAAGCACTGGAGTAGATACACAATAGTCTAGTCCAGAGTGCGGTGCCTGGCAAGAAAACAGCTGGAAAGGTTTTCCAGAAGATCCTGCCTTCCCTGGCCTGGAGTCTTCATAGCTACACTTGGGCCTGAACACTCAAAAGGGCCAGGATGGAGCTCTCAAGGGTGCCTAAGCACATACACTCCTTTAGATACTACTTGCACTGGTCAGAGGCCCAACTCTGCCAGGACCTCCCACACAACAGTGGCACAGACTTTGCAGATGTGACATTCTCTGTGCACCTCAGCCAGGGATTCTGGCAATGACTCCAAGAAAGATCTCTAAGGAAGACCCTTTTTCCAACCATAACGTCTCCTTTCAAGAACAAAGGAAATGTGGAAGGGACTGAACATGAAACACAGAGCCTCTCTCTCTCACTAGCTCCTGTGAGAATTACGGTAAGGAACTTCCATATGCTCAGTAGCATTTTCTCATATAATTTCTCAATCAGTGGTTCAGGGCTAGAAGATAACACAAGAATGATATAAACATGCTGGATTTGATGGGATACGATGGCCACAATTTCAAGGGAAGACAAAAGTGAACAAAATGATAAATACTTAACTATTTACAAAGGGAAGACACAAATACCAACAAAAGCTTCTCCCTCAGCTGCAAGTCAACCCAGGGCCTCAGTGGGCATCTCCTCATAGACAGCCAAGCTGGAATGGGCCAAGCAAGGTCAAAGAGTTCGCTCTACAGGGCTCATAGTATGCCAGCAACTAAATACAGGTCTGTGGCAATTATAATGATCACCTCCATCTGAGAACTCTGTAAGACTCCTGAGGGCTGGCAACCAAACTAAGTCACACAGGATATTAAGAAAATGTCCAACCCATCAGGGAAGTACAAGAGAAGCTCAGAGGAAGCAAGGAGGAGTGCGGCATTCTGGGAGTAGACAGCCACCCAGAGAAGAGGGGAAGGCCAGATGCAGGGGGCTGGTACCCAGGGTGCAGACTTGGGGATGGAGACTGGGAGCTAGCGACAGAGCATGATAGAGGTCTAAGTAGAGATTGGCATTGAACTTCCTGAGCTTATAGGAAACCAGATGTGCTGAGGGGACAGAGGGCCATAGCTGGACACTGGCACTAAATTTCTTGGATCAGAGCCAAGACCCACACTCTGGAAGGTGAAGTAGGTAACAAAAAACAAAGGCTTGTGGACCTGCAGCCCACGCCAGGAACAGATTCTACTGCCTCTGCCAGAGTAGAGTAGGACATGAATCTAGACCTGGTAAATGTGTCTGGGAGTTAGGTGCCATTGTGGTTTTGAAACCATGTCACACAGCCACCTCTGAGCGAGAGTGTGGACACTTAGTGGCCAGCATGGGGGTAATGTCTAAGAGGCTTCACTTCCTTCATTCCTGCCACCTTGTCCTTGGCGAATGTGACTTCAGAGTGAGAAAGAGCCGATTCTATCAGAAGTTTCAATCTGCTCATTCATCATGCCTTAAGCTTTTTCTAAATTAAAGGGCACAGACACAGCTAACTAGCCAAGCAACATACAGCCTGCTGGCAGTGCATACACTCCTGCAGCCTCTTGTTTGTACTTGACTTTGGGAGTCAGCAAATTTCCACAGGGATTTCTCTGTCTGTTTAGAAAGAAGGTGTCACAGTTTGTCAGTTTTAGTTATACAATTTGACATAATCTAGAGTCATTTGAAAATAGGGAACCCTATTGTTGGCTATGCCATCCCTGGGCAGGATAAGAAAGCAGGTTGAGCAAGCCAGAAAGCCGTCTTCCTCCATGGCCTCTGCTTCAGTTCCTGCCTTAAGTTCCTACGCTGACCTCCCTCAGTGCTTGTGTATGACTTGGGAGTTGTAACATGAAATAAATTCTTTCTTTCCCAAGTTGCTTTTGGTTATGGTGCTTTATTACAGCAACAGAAACTCTAAGACAGAAGGTATAGAAGAATAGCTCCCAGAACAGCAGGCTCTGATCCAAGAAGGTATGCTAACCATCTGATCAGGGGTATCAGAGGACTCTGCCAAATCCCATGGAATAAAACTCTCACCCTCCCTGCAGTCTAGGCCTAACTCTAACATGTATGTGGATAGGGGTAGGAGGAGACGGGTGCACCTGCTGCTATAAGCCAGGACAAGTAGTTTAAGATCTGCATTTCCAGTAACCCAGGACAGCTGGAGAGAAGGTCATGTGTGACACCTTGGGAGGCAGGACAGAAGGCCATTGAGCCCTAGAAGAGGTCCCTGGAGGGTGACTTTCTTTTCTGTTCCTGAGCACAACACTCACAAAGAGTGATATTCAAAGGGACATGTTCTCTCCAGCCTGTCTCTCAACCAACTTTTCTATCTGGCTCAGAGGCACAGCCACTGAATTTAGGATAGAGTCAGTTTGTCTCATTTCTAGTTTGTCTCAAGTAAGCAGATGAAAGTACCTAAGGGAAGGGCTATGTCTAAGATGGTGTCAGATATTTCTTCACCCAAGCCATCTCCCTGAGTCTGCTGCCTAGGACAGAGAACACAGGAGGCAGGGAGAGGGTAAGAGAAAACCCACCTGGTAGAAGAGACAGCTTTCTAACTTAAGGGATACCAGGGTCATGGAGACTCCCTCTACCCTGCCCTCCATGTCATGGCTCTGGGGATACTTGGACACCAGGACTCACCTCTCAGAAGCAGAGCAGCAAGGGAGAGGCTCTAGTGAGTCTCACAGTGAGTGGCTAGCCATGCCCGGGGACCTGGCATATCCTGAACAATGTCCCAAGCCTGCCCCACAGCAACTCTGGCTCACTACCGTCTGCCACTCAGAGTAAAAAACCTTCCTGCCTGCCAAAGGCAATTGAGAACTTCTCTGAACACC